>CM067501.1:48753268-48763917 GCA_034509495.1 Acestrorhynchus altus
AACACAATTAATTGAATACAGTTGTTATAGGGAGATATAGATTTTTGATTGATTTTTACAGCTCATACATTAGATTTTGGGCATGAATTTAGTCTCACATCTCCCACCAGAAAGTCCACATTTCACCTAACTTGATTGAATGCCTGTGATCACATGGGTTCAGTAGAGATGTGTCAAATATACGTGAGCAAAAGCACCTATTTTGCCACTGAGTCTTTTGTCTTATGTGTGTGAATGAGTGTGTGTGTGTGTGTGAGTGTGTGTGCTGTTGCGTGCATGTGTGTGTGTATAAAGCAAGCGCCACTTCCAAGTTGGTAGAGGTGACATTTTTAAATGGACTGTAACTGATGTCATTACAGATCATTTTCAGTGTGTTTAGCTGTTCGTTTAGGCATAACGCTTGGCCCAATAAAGCACTGACCCCCCCCCATGCGTGCACACACACACACACACACACATGCTGCCACGCTACTGCGCCTCTCTCCACACACATTGCCCCATGTAATTAATCATCTATTATACCACTTCACCAGGTTTCCCTCACCATGAACCGAGATTTACTATGTAAATTTGGCAGAGCAGCAGGGCACGTGGCTGTGATGTGGGTTTAATGGCCATTAGGTGCCCTTTCTCACCTGCTTTCTCTTTCACATCGATTGTATACGTGACAGGACCCAGCACGGAACAAGAAAAGGGGTAGAACAGCAAGGCCCCACTTGTGTGTTGGTTAGAAGGACACGGGTTCGGTTGGTGACCTCTCTATGAACTCCAGTGACTGTATGGATTTCTTCAGTTCCTCCAGCAAATCACCTGATTTACTTTAAAGCAGAACTGATTAGATAAACCAGGTGCTGGACGAAATATTTGACTCTCATTGACGTCAAAACAAAATGGACTGTTTATTTTTTACTTACATTTATTCTACACGGTCAGACACAAGGATACTGTACAGGTACCGAACTGACCTCTAAAAAACCAACAATGTACAGTATAATTCCTTGCTGTCCAATGGGTTAGCTTAAATGCACACTGCATTCTCTTCCCCAGGGCAAAGGTGCACATTTCTGAGAAAGGTCTTTCTATAGAACCATGTACACTCATCATCATCATCATCAAAAAAAAAAGAAGTTACACTAATAGTGGCTCCCAGGATTTTAAGGCTTATCCACCTTTTCTATGATGCGTAGGTCAGGTGACTGTGAGACCCATTCAGAAAGCTTGTTTGTGTGCCTTCGTAAAACCTTTTAACAGAAGGTCTGACATTTGAATTTGCTGGAATTATGTGGAAACCAATCCAACTGTGCAATGTTATCAATGCCACTGGATGCAACACAACATTGAAGCATGACAGATTCCCTATGTTGCACAGTTGGCAAAGTGTTCTTTCCATGAACTGTAGTTTCCTTTAATCTTCAAAAGTAATATGTTTAGAACCTGTTTCCAAAACTCATCTGGCTTGTCTAGAGGTTACTAGAATAGCCTGTACAGAACCGTGCATTGAGTTTGATGATGAGGTTGCAGGTCAGGTTTTGTTCATATAATTCTTCCATGAAGACCACCCAGATAACAGACACATTTGGGTCAGTCCTCAGCCACATGAACATGATTTTTTCGTGCAGGGTCTTGGCAGTCGCATGGGGGCTTAGATTTGCCTTTCTTACTAGAATACAAGCAGATTTCTTGGTCTTATTCATCTCATTTTGACCTCCACAGTTC
Source organism: Acestrorhynchus altus (assembly GCA_034509495.1). Lineage (NCBI taxonomy): Eukaryota > Metazoa > Chordata > Actinopteri > Characiformes > Acestrorhynchidae > Acestrorhynchus > Acestrorhynchus altus. The sequence continues at coordinate 48,754,985 of CM067501.1, forward strand.
CCCTGAACTGCTAATTCATAATAATATCCTGCTGAAAATGCTTGGCTCCTGTTTAATGCTATAATGGTAATGCTTATAGTCTACTCTGGCCTCATTTTCACATCACTAGGAAACTGCATAGAGGTTCATGTGGTTGCTGACTGTAAGCATAAGATGTGAAGAGTCAGAGCATTTATAATGCTTGGGAATTTGCTTGGAAATTCAGCTGACAGTTTATAATTACAGTTGGTTGCACAAATCATGTCTGATATTCTAAAACCACATTATTTTTGAATAATAGATAAATAACTGCATTTGGCTTTTTAAAATAACTGTGTTATATGTGTATAATATGTTTTATTATGCTTTACTACAGTTTGAAATATTATACTATAACATGCTAAAAAATGTAAAAAGCAAATTATGAATGCTGTGAATCGTATGGGAAAGTAGTATAAGCAGTCAGAAGCATTTCAAGGTCCTGCCACCGTGGTTTGCCCTTGGCGTTTGTGGTTTTAATACAAAGTCAGGACATTTTTACCCTGAAAACGTACATAAGCAAACTCACAATCAGATATAGGCACCTGTGTGTGCTTCACGATGACCTTGCTGGCCTTGTGTTTGTGTGTCTTCCCTCAGTACGCCTCACTGCCCATAATGTGTTATGTCTGGATTCGGCAAACCTACAGTGCCTACAGCTACATCTGCACGAGTGCAGTGAAAGAGTGTGGTTAACAACCCATAAAAAGAGGAGGAGGAGAGAGAGAGTGGAAAGTGAACTGAGAAATGATGCCGTGCTGAAGTCCAACCACAACCATTTTATAGAGCCACATTTTCCTACCTCTAACCAGTGGAACAAAGACAGCAACAACTAGAGAAAGAAATTGAAATACCCTAACATCCCTTCATCTATTCATCTTAGTTTTGGCTGTAATTATGTGTGTGTGTGTAATATTTTTGTGCAGAAGAAAGATCTAACATCTTCAAGGTGGAGCAACTAGGTAGGAGTGTCTGAGAGAGTGGGCAGTGAGGGGACACAGTGTTTAAACACTGCATCCACCTGTTTATCTGCTTCATCCTGGTTAGTGTCACAGTTCTGAACCCACCTGGAATCATTGGGTGCCAGGCAGGAATACCCCCTGGACAGGGTGCCAGTCCATCACAGGGTCCCACACACACTGGCACCTATTTCAGCATGGGCAATTCACCTACCACGTGTATTTTTAGGTAGGAGGAAACCCGAGTAACTGGATGAAACCTGTGTGGACATGGGGTAAACACTCCAAACTCCTTACAGACAGTGACCTGAGCAGGGATTGGACACACAACCCCAGGTACCTGGAGCTGTACGGCATATGCACTACTTGCAGTGCCATCGTGCCACCTATGTTACTATTATTATTATTATTATTATTATTATTATTATTATTATTATTATTATTATTATTATATACATTATAGTCCTGTGAGCTCCTGGTCATTGAAGATCAGGGTGAAAGGAGGATAATAAAGTATGCAGAGAAACAGATGGACTACAGTTCTATGATTATAGAACGTGTAGAACGTGTAGAAAGTACTGAAAGTATGGTAAATTAACAGTGTGTGTAGAAACAAGGAGGTGTTCCTAATGTTATGGTTGATTAATGTATGTTACTGCGCTTGAATAGTTTGCTTACTGTGTGCTAGAAAGACACCAATGTCCTGCAACCAGATTATTTGTGTGTGTCAATAAACTTTGCCACAAATGTGGTTCTTTTATGGCTCAGAGAATCACTGTGGTACCTTCATTAAGGTATTCGTTCGTTGCTAAGAGTGTATTATTATATTATAGCGTGTGTTGGTGCAATCAACAGTAAGACGAAATTTAGACAGCTATGAGCCACCCTGCAATCTCTACATCATACCTGCCCATTACAGGTTACATCATAGCTCCTACCACTGGGGTCATCCACTGGTCAAGACGTAATGCTTTAAAAGTGCAGCATCTGCCTGAAAGCCTGCCCATGCTGAAGTAACCTGCAAATCTGCAGTACGTGTAAAAGCCTAAACACAGGCAGCTCTTTGTTTCAGGGGGCGGAGGGAAAAGTTGACAGCGGGTTACACACCCTTTCTGCGGAGCTGCTGCCAGGAGCTAAATGAGGTCAAACTCATTTTGGTGTTAAGGAAACGATTTTCAGTTTCACCTCGGGCATAGTGTTATGATCTTTCTGTGCGGTCATCTCTTTTTCCACTGATGTCCATTCACCAACCCAGCTTTCAAACAGACCTCCCCTCTTATTTTCTTCCACATCATACCAACAGTGCCTTTCTTTGTGATGGAGGGATGAGACTCGGAGGCAGAAGACGAAGATCACCAAACCTGTTTTTTCATTTTTAGGGTTTCTTCCCTTTACAAATGTCAGGAGAGGTTTGACCTGGTGCCTGATGGATTAGGTTCACTCTTAGGTACCCATGAGTACATGCCATATTCTAGGCTTTATACCTCAGGATCAGAGTCACCTACAGACATGATACACATATCATAAACTACAAGATCATGTCTCAGTGAGCAGTCCAGCTCAGAAAATGTCTTTCACTTGTTTCCAGCTGAATTAAATCCCAGTTTAAAAGCCAAATGAGCTTCCAGTTCACGTTTACTGCTCTGACCATGTGTACATGCTCCACCTGCAAGCAGACTCCAACTGATGATGTCATTGATCCAGATATTAGGTTATAGATGAAAACAAGAAAGGAGGGACTGTTTGCTCTCTTTCTTTGCGCTCTTTCAAATTTCAGAATAAAAGTCCTGAGAACAATAAAGGGCATTAAGGTTGTTTCTTTATTTTGTAGAACTTCTTATTATAAATATCCTTGTCAATCTAATTATTGGTGTTAATTGGTGTAAAACCCTTATAGTTCCATTCGTAACACTTGTTCCTAAAAGGTTCTTTATTGTGTCTTTTTGACCATGAGTTCAAATAAGTGTGGTTTAGAACCTGTGGAAAGTTCTTTACACTTTCAAAAGGTTCTTTACACAAATCATTTACAAAAGGGAGCCAAAGGTGATCCTTTAATTGTATATCTTCAGAGAACCCTTTAATGTTAAGAGTGTGCATGTATGTGACACGCTTATGGAGATACAGAGGGTGATGTGAATAAAATAGATCACTCCAGACATGAGGAATTAACTGATTATCTATCCTGGTAATAAAGGTTATGGTTATAGGTTATAGGCCAGTCCAGTCTACATGTATTACACTGACAAGCTCCACCACACCATCCAGCACCCCTCTTCCATCACCGTTCTAGGCTGCAGGGAAAAAGTGTTGCAGTCTCGCCATAGCAACAGCAAGTGTAAATGTTTCAAGCTGGACTGTGCAGAAATTCCCGTTCCAGGGTCTGGTCCGTTAAACGTCTGGCCCCGTGACGCAGTTCAGCTGGAATCTAACGGTAGTTTGCCTCCTGCTGTCAAACAAGGACCTCAGAGCTGTCAAATGTTGTGGAGAGGTGGCAAAAACTACACTCCCCAGAGCCCTGGCTGTGAAAATGGTCTTTGCTAAATAAGGGCAGAAATGGTGATGGAAGTTTGGAGGAGCAGCAGGAGCTGCAAATCATCATCTGACCGTTTTGACTGCAGTGTCTCTCATAAAGAAACATATGACCATATTTAGTAAGTGTGACTGGACGAATGACAGTGACCATCATCAAGTGTAATATCCTTCTCTCTCAGGCCATTTTTTTTAAAGTTAAACATTGTAATAGTTAACCATTATCCATGTTTATATCAATGTACGCTCCAGGAATTATCCCACTTAACCCCTCTAAAAGGAGGATAAGCTGATGTAAAGTGATTAGGGTTCTGATCTGTGTTGAGGGACTCCACAGTCAAGTGTGACTATTAGTGGTATCTCCAAAATGGTCAGTGTAAAGGAAAAGCAATTTTAACCTGTGCCAAAACTATAATGCGGATCAGGCAGATAATCCACTGTGGCCACCCCTAAAGGAAGCAGCCGAAGAAGAAGAAGAAGAAGAAGAAGAAGAAGAAGAAGATGTACATTAAGTATTTTAAAGGACTCTCTGTTCTTTGAGCAAACATCACTAGGGTGTCATTTCATTCACATTTGTACTGGTACCAGTACCTGGAATTCAGTACTGGTCCACAATGGTACTTTTTATAATCGTAATATTTCATTTGAGTTGTAAAAAAGAACAACCAAACTTTTAAATGTCAAAGGAGATTCCAGTGCATGTTTACTGTTCTGTCCACATGTACATGCTCAACCTGCATACAGACTCTGACTGATCAGAGAGAGGGGCGGGACTAATGATGTCACTGTCCCAGATATTGGTTTATAGAGGAAAAGGAGAAGGTTATTTGTTCAAATTTCAAAATAAAAGTCCTGATATGGGAAAATGCTGTTACATACATACATCGATAATGTAAACATAATAAAGGACGTTCAGGTTTGTTGTTTTTTTATTTAAAAACTTTTTTTCACCAACTTTTTTTGAGCATGTTCGGTGGATCACTGCACAGTGGCAACTGCTCACAAGATCTGCTGTTTTGGAAATGTTCTGACCCAGTTATATAGCCTGAGTCACTCAGGTCCATATACCTGCCCATTTTCCTGCTTCCAACACATCAACTTCAAGAACTAACTGTTCACTTACTGCCAAATATATGTCTATCCCACTAGCAGGTCCCATTGTAATTAATCAATGTTCCTCAGTGCTATGGCTGATTGTTTTTGACTATGACTATATGGGTTCATAAAACACCCATAATTAGTAAAGTCAAAATCAGCCTTAATTCATTGCCTGTCACATTAGGAACTGATGTCATGTGTATACACCACTAATCTGAGGTCAGCCATGTGGACAGTGGAAACTGGTTCTGGCGGCAGTGGCAGTGTTCCTTTAAACAACCTTTCTGAATAAATCCCCCTGCTCATCTATTCCATGTGTTGGAGGCATTGTGCAGCGGAGGTGTGCTGTGTCTCTCTTTGGGCCAAAGAGTTGGGAGGCAGGGCGGGTGGGGGCTTCTGGAGCAGTGTGTATTGTACCTGTTCATCCATTATGCACAAGTCCACAAATAATGAATGAGGCTGGTGAGTAACCCGAGGATGTGGTCAGACGAATGATGGAAAGAGTACTGAAAATTTCCACTCAAGTAGAAGTGTTACTCTAGAAAAAAAAAAAAGAAATCCACTTACGAAGCAAGTGCTCCACTATGACTAAGAGAAAAAAAGGTTAAATGTATGCAGAAATAAAGAGCACACTTCCTGTTTTCTTTCTTTTTCCTCCAGTGGCTTTTAGAAATCCTATGTGCACATTGTTCTTGGAATGACATGTGATTATTCAAGTGTTTTGTTAATGGGTGGGACACTGTAAATTTCTTTTCAGATTATATATATATATATATATATATATATATATATATATATATATATATGTATGTGTGTGTGTGTGTGTGTGTGTGTGTGTGTGTGTGTGTGCTTTTAAACAGCATGCATAATCCAAAGTTTGCCCAATCGGTTTTAAATATATAGTTTAATAAATAATAAGTCAATAATTACATTATCAACAATGTTTGGAGGTGTGGAGGTGACCTTGATATGGCCTGTTGTATTTACCTTTGTGTATTTTTGTAGAGTTGCGAGTTGCAGAGTTTTGCTGTTCTGTTTAAGCAGCTTGGGTGTGTAAGCAGACAGTTTCGAAACAGCAGGCCTCTGAGAAGGCTTGGGCCATCATACACCCTACACCTGACCTCATGAGTGGCTGTTGACCCCTGTGTTGTAATTCGCTGTGTGTTCCGACAGAAAATATGTCGTCAGTCTCTCAATTTATTTGACCATTTTTTAACTTTTAATTCCTGGAGCGTATTTAACATTTTTAACTTTTAGTATACAACTGACGAGCCTTGTAGACGAAGCAGAGTAAAGACGTAACACCACAAACCGGATACTCACTGAGAGAACATCATCAATAACACACATTAACCACCATGTCAGTGTCACTGCAGTGCTGAGAATGACCCACCACCTACATAATAGCTGCTCTGTGGTGGTCCTGTGGGGTCCTGAGCATTGAAGATCAGAGTGAAAGGAGGAGAATAAAGTCTGCAGAGAAACAGATGAACTACAGTCTGTAATTATAGAACTACAACGTGCTCCTGTACGGTCAGAGGAGCTGATTAAATGGACAGTGTGAGCACAAACAAGGATAATGTTTTATGTCATAATGTTATAATTCCTCAGACTATATCCTTACAAACACAGAAAAGAGTGGAACAGTGAGGGAGGGATGGAGGGTCATGAATGGCAGTAAGTAACAGTGCAAACGTGAATGGCCATGCCAGCATCCATCTACTGACTTGCGGGGTTAGCAGAGCGTGGGGTGCCAAATGACATCATTACACATCACTGACTGCCTTGGTGCTCTTTTCCAGGTCATGGCTAAAGGCTTAGGTTTAGATTTTCAGCACTTGAAGGACAACACAGACTTCAACTGCCTAGAAACCAAGGACCGACTTCTTACACACAGGCAAATCTTTCCACCCACAGACAACTCCTTAGACTGCACAACGCCAAAGTCCATGAAGAAAACAAGTGGAAAATATTCAGAGCAATGGGAGAGGTGATTCTTTTAAGAAGCAAACATTGTGGTCGCCCTGGGTGTTCTGAACATTAAACTATAAAAAAAAACAAATATTATTTTCACGTAAAAGTTTATGAAGCCCCCATAATGGAAAAGCCACATGCAAAAAGACAGGAGAAAAGAACAGGTGCACATGCTTGGGTGGCCTTAAATGAATACGTCACCCTGAAATGAAAACACGCTTCAGAAAAAACACACTGGAAAACCACGTTGCAGTGAACATGTCCCTAACTTCTGGCTGTTATATAGAGCTGCTGGACCTAACGAACAACCTAAAGAACCCTTAGGTACGAGACCATGAGAGTGTCCTCTCATAAGTGATGGCTACATTCGCTGAGTGGAGCTCAGGAAAGGTGAGAAGTCGATGGCTACATCCACTACATCCCTGAGCTCATGCATAATTTGGTTGTGGGTGGTCCACCATCCACCCAGCCAAGATGTGCGCTTAGTGTCAAAAATTGACAGAGAGAAGCGCCTGAGGCCTTCTGAGCCTTCAGGGAGGAATGAATGATTCCTGGGAACTTAAAAATACATATCACTTAACTGTAAGAATGCAAGGATTCTAGGCTTCATAACTCAGGATCAGATTAACCTACAGACATGATATACATATTACAACACACTGCAACCTGCCTGCAGCTGGATGGCATAGGTGGGATAAAATTGGGAACAGCTGCATTTGACCCACCCAAAAATTGTGTGTGTATATATATATATATATATATATATATATTAGAACATGCATCTATTTTTTATGAAAAGTGTCAGCAGTGTAGAAGTAAGTGTTGAAGTGTTGGCTTTGCTTCATAGTAGCAAACACACCACTGTCAAACTCACTAGGTTACAGAAGAAAATTAAAAAGGGAGGGGCTGTTTGCTCCCTTTCTTTGCTCACACAGTGTTCAACTTTCAGAATAAAAGTCCTGAGATAATACTGATACATAAATAGTAAAAATAACAAAGGACATTCAGGTTGTTTTGAGCACCTGAATGCAGGGAGTTTGAGCACCAGTGAAGCTACAGTGACCTGTGACTGGGAATCGATGACAACAAGCTTGCCCGTGCTTGCTCTGGGTGGTTAGGATGGCCCTCAGTGTAACAAAATTGGTAGTGATCACTTACAGCTGTGATACTGTTTTAGCCACAGAGTGATAGAGAGCAACCTAAAAGTGCCGTTTTAGTTTTAGCACTAGTATTAGGTTCATCCCAACATAAAGGCCATATGGCAATTATCGCATTATCGTATCATATTTCAGCACATAGTTTAAGAAATACATGGCAATAAATAGTTCAAAACAGATATCAGAGAATATTGATGTAATAAGTAATATTGATGAAAGTATCACAGTCAAGGTTGCTCTGCACTGCATACTTAGGACTGGTTGGTTATAAGTCATGAGGAACCCTATTATCACACAACACAATGTGAAACAGGAAGGGAGGACCAGTTCACATATACATTAGAAATGCAGATATTTGGAGAACTGAAACAGATACAGCTCTAGTAGCCGGTTACATTAGAAAGGTGGTTACATTAGAGCTCAGTCTGTTAAAAAATGCATTTCTGGTAGACTCCGTGCCAGAGGTTCTTTTTTTAATAAACACAAAAATGACCTTTTGAACACAGCCCTATTATCTAACTATACATCAGCAAGGTGGACCTATAACGTAGTGGTCAGCACACCTTCATATTCTGTTCCTTTCTGCCTTTCTGTTGAAGACCGTAATAAATAAATAAACACATGATTTAAACACCGCTGAGAGATGTCTACATAGCTAAAGTCTGAGGGAGAAGAAGGACGACTGGATCTTATTATTGTCTTAATGCTTCAGAGGGGGTTCCGGGGCAGAATATAACCTTGGCTCCTGCAAATGTGGCACTGAAGGATTAGGAACTGAAGATGAGTGAGAAAATTAATGAGGAGTAAGTGTGTGTACGTGTGTTTGTGCATGCGATTGTTTTCGCAGCTCGCTGTTTGGACACCGAGTTGACAGATGCATGAGTAAATACATAATGAAACAGGAATGGATGAATAAATGAACAATGTGGGATGAGAAGGGCTTTCATGGCCTCTGATGTCCGACTTCAAACGGCGTGACACAGCAGATCCGCTATGGAGACAGGGGAGAGGCGGGCAGGATGGAGGGAGGAAGACAGGGTGCTGGAAAGATGGAGGGAGGGATTAAGGGAAAGGTCAGAGGAAGAAGCTTTCCTCTCTGCTTCTCTCAGTAGAAAGTCTTCTCTGTGGGATGGGTGAGCTTCCTGTGCCCTCTCTCTCTCTCTCTCTCTCTCTCTCTCTCTCTCTCTCTCTCTCTCTC
>CM067501.1:48772500-48852500 GCA_034509495.1 Acestrorhynchus altus
GAGAGAGAGAGAGAGATCAAGCTGTGAATATTGTCAGTAACCGCTGGTGAAAATGGGGGAGTGGTAGCGGTGTCACAATGCATCAAAGCATTGCATCACAATGCACACATGTGGCAAAAGGTATTCCAATAATTATGATATGCAATGCATTTGAACAGTTTAATCACCAAACAGCACAAATAAACACCTGCTCCAGCACCGTGATGTCCATCACCACACGTCTCCCACCTTCCAGCTCTAGTCACATTAACAGATTATATATAAGATTATTCTTCATTCTGATGCTGTTTTACATCGAAGAGACTACAGAACTGTGAACACTGTGATGCATCAAGTCATGGGTCAGTTTTTACACCCTTTGGGAGCCGGACAGAACCGGATTTACAGCACTAGGCCTACATTTAAAGACATTTTATTATATTTTAAACAATATTGGTGTATTACTATAGTACTACTTTAGTTTTTGTAAACGTTTAGACAGAAAATGTTTGGAGCCTGTTTACAGCTGACCTTAACATGCATTATTGGTGCTCAGGTTTCACTTTCACTCCACACCATTAGTTGGAACTGTTCACAGGTTCCCAGAGCAGGACAGTTTTGATAAAAAATGCAGGAAAGTAAAATCAGCCCTCATCTGGTCACACTGGGACCCATTCTAACAGAATCCAGCTAAAGTGTATTCAGATATGAAGCAAACCTTAACGCCAGGTGTAAACAGCCCCGTTTCAACCATGCAAACATGTGGGCAGCTCAAGAAGTTTGAGCTCTTAACTAACTTTGACCAAGGCCCTTAATCTGCTTGCTTGGGACAGGTCAGGTGATTCAAATGACGACGCTTTAAAAATACACTCTTACAGTCTTCAAACCTTGTGTCAGTTATCAGTTACCGTTCTGAAAACTCAGACAATGGATGCCACTCAATGCAGGAGAATGCTGAAAGTGTTTCTAGGGAGCCTCAAGACACAAGCTGCAGCATAATAACAAAGCTGCAAACGGCCACAAATCTCACAGACCAGCCTTTGCAAGGGAACAACGGATGAAAAACAAGAAATAAAAGACTGGCTAAAACAAGTCATATCTTACCAAAAGGGGTGTTATTTAGTAGTGACCATGCAGGGTGCCCAAACTTTTGCTTTGGGCCTTCCTTTTTTTTTTTTAACCTGAAAATGTGGGAATATAAATGTAATCTTGAGGTCAATATGAAATAAACTTGACTTTAAAGGGTCATTTTTTACTTTTAAATCTTTTAGCGATTAAAAAAAATCTTTCAGTGCTCAAATCTTCACATGCTACTGTATGTTTTATATGTATAATTTCCCCCCTTTTATGTGAAATTCAGGTTCATTTCTAGAGCTCTTTTTATGGAAGGCCAGTATTTACACTCACCATCCAACACCTCTAATCAATGCTTGAGATCCTTGGGGAGCCAAAGAAATCCATACAGTGGGCAAAGTGAGCAGAATAAAGATGTCCAGAGAAACAGAGAAGGTCGTCTAACTGCATTTTCTCAACTTACATATCAACAACAAGAGCAACAACAAAGAATAAATAAATAAATACATTTATTATTATTATTATTATTATTATTATTATTATTATTATTATTATTATTAATAATTATGCATACTAAAATTATTACAAATGTCTTTATATATTAGAAGACATAAGTATACACAGTTATTTATTACAAACAATAAATAATGATAACAAGAATATTATTATAATTATTATTAATAGTAATATTTAATCAAAAATTATTCAACATTAAAAATAATAACAAAACATCAACAACAAAATAATAACTATATTATTATTTATTATTATTTATTTTATTTTATTTTATTTATGCATTTTTTTTTTACTTTGGTTCAATTTTTTTATAATTTATAATACAGCACTATATAAAAAACCAAAGCGTGCCATGAAGTGTTATTCATCGTCATCCTGTCCTGCTCATCCCTAAACAGTCCTGTTCCTCTTTGCCTCCTGTATTCTACACTGCGCTTTATTATCTATACTGTCTAACACTGTCTTTCCCTTCCTTTTTCAGTGTTTTCCTCTGCAGCACAGGCCTCGTACACAGTGTGCCGTGGCAGGTGTGTCCCTGCCTGACCCCAGACACATCATAACACCACGGCTCTGCTCAAATCTCAGAGCTCTGGCTGAGGCAGCTGTTGCTGTGGTGATGGTAATGTTCCTGTAACATCCCAGCACGGCTGAACCTGTAAGACGGAGGCTTCCAGGGGGAGATGTGAAAGGCAGAGAGGCAAGCAGAGCCAGCAGGACTCTGGGGCCGAAACAAGGAAGACAGGTGTAGGGAGGAGGGGAGCCTGGGTCCAGGTTTATTGCCATTATTATTTAATATCTGTTATAAAAAGAAACGATCTGAAGAAGTAGAGCGGTCATAAAACGATCAGAAACATGCTGAGTGAACAAATGAGACGACGATGCAGAAAATAATCTGCTCTGATTGGTTCGGGTGTGGTTTTCTTTTTTAAAGAGGTTGTTACTGGCATTATTATTATCTGTATTTTCTGCTGAGGATAACGATAGAGATAAAACAATGGAGTACTGCTTCGTGAACCAGCCTTTAGTTGCTTAATTGAGGAGCATCTTCACTTTTAGTTTCGATCTCTCTGTTTCTCTCAGCGTCGGCTGCAGCTAGAAGAGTCAGGAGATTGTTTTTATGAGCAACTCACACCGTTTCCCGCACAACACATTTTAAACATGTCTCAAATTAGCTGAGTGCTGCTCCTTTTGGCATCTCTGCCATGTGTGTGTTTGTGTGTGTGTGTGTGTGTGTGTGTGTGTGTGTGTCTACCAGCAGCACCTCTTAATGCCCTACTAATGAGGCCCACCTGGTTGCACTAACATTTTTTTTGTCTAACAGCTTATTATACACTTGTTTTGAAAGTTTAAGGCCTGTTCGATGTTCTATTTATGGGATTTTTGTTGTCGAGTCCAAGGTCTTTTCCATAGTCTGCCCATAAAGGGATGCTGGAGAGCTCCACCTTGGCACCCGAGGATCCCATTCATTTTCTCCTCCCACTTTCATAGACATTAGAACTGGTGACTCTTTACTTACCATCACTCCCATATTTGAGCTCTAGGAAATCTATGGTATGTAAACTGTGACCTGCATGAAACAAATATCTTCCACACTCAATAATCTCTGACATATTTACTTATTTTTCCTATTCATGCTACTGGATATTGTCAATAAAGAGGTCATTAAAGGTTGAAATATGAATTTTTGAACCCGGGATCTGCACTTTGCAGGCAGTTTCATTTTTTCTAGGCTTCATAACCTTCATTCCCTTATTTAACCCTCACCTCATCGCTGTGTGAGGAATTATCAGTGAGTAATCCAGCTCAGAGGATTCTAAAATTCACAAATTTCCAACTGAATTAAATCCCAGTTTAAATATCAAAGGAGCTTCCAGTGCATGTTTACTGCTCTGTCCACGTGTACAGGCCTGTATGCAGGCTCTGACTGATGAGTGAAAGGGGGTGGAGCTAATGACCCAGATATTGCTGTACACAAGAAAATGAGAAGGGAGGGGCTGTTTGCGCTCTTTCTTTGCTCACACGATGTTCAAATTTTAGAATAAAAGTCCTGAGAGGGGATAATACTGATAGATACATAAAAAACTAAAACAATTAAGGACATTTAGTCTTATTTACACGTATTTTTGTTTTGTTTAGCAAAATCACTCTGGTTGATGAATTTTAACAGGATTTCTGAGATACAAAGAGATTTTTATTTCTTGAAGCAAAATAAATTATAGGCAGAAGTAAATTTTTGGCCTTTTATTTATACATATTCTTGAGATTCTGAGTGTTTCATAGTCCTTTATAAGCAATAAAATCCTTTTTTTTCCACACAAATGATTAAAATTAATGTCAATTTAATCAAAACTATAAGTTGGTATAACTATTTTGCCATCAAACTAACATCACTTTGACCATACAAGAAAAAAACCCTCTATGTGAAAAGTGCAACCGCAGACATCTACAAATAATAACAACATTTGAAATGAACAGCATACTCTAAATATAGGCCTTTGGAGATTCTTCATATGCTGAATGGGATTCATGACACAGTTGTGGGTGCAGAATGGCTGGGTCAACTAGATAATGATCTGAAAGCTCACTCGCGCTCTCTCAATAGCTGATGTCACTGCACAGCAGGCACCGGTGGCATGGTTAGTGCCAGAGCAAGCCCCGAGTAAATCCCACCGCACTGCTATTGCATAATTTCATAAGACGAGTCCCAGCCCATATACAACCAGAGAGCTCATATAATAAAGTGAAGGATCTTTATTTGGAGGCTGCTGGGGGATGGGGTGATGTCACAGGTTTTCCTACTCTGAGCAGGATTAGCTTGGAGGTGTGTCTTCATCAGTTTTTTAGTACATATCACCAGCTTTGGCAAAAATGGCCTCGTGCACACACACACACACACACACAGACACGTACATGCACACGCACACACACACACACACACACACACACACACACACGCTCCATGCCAGTCAATCCTTACCCCTCTACTGCATAAAAGAAGCATGAACATACTCTTGAGGCTCATAATCATTGGACTCATAAACATTAATATTAGTTATTGTGAGAAAGTCACCTTGTGTTCTTTATCAACTATTATACTCACAGATATGTAATATTAGATCATTTTCCTGGTTGGGCATGTGATCTTTTTTGAGATGCATATGGGCACTAATGTTCTTCTTGAAGAGCAGCAGCTTTCTCTGTGCAAACCTACTGTAAACACCATCATTGTTTAGTGTTTACCTGATAATGGACCCGTTGACATTTATATTATCCAATGAGAGAAAGACCTTCAGTTGCATAAAAGTTCCCTTGGGTTCCTTTGGGAGGTCACAGATTATGACATGTTTTGCTCTTCGAGTGATCTTTGTTGGTGGAGCACTCCAGGGGAGGGTAATAATGGCCTTGAATTTGCTCCATTTGTACACAATCTGTCTGACTGTGGATTGTTGGAGTCCAAACTCTTTAGAGATGGTTTTGTTACTTTTTCCAGTCTGATGAGCATCAACAGCTCTTCTGAGCTCCTCAGAAATCCCCTTTGTATACACTTCCACAAACATGTGTTGAAATTCAGACTTTAAATAAAACAGGGCATCCACTCACACCTGATTGTTTCCCACTTGTCTTAAACACTTGACTCTAATTTCTATTAAAAAGTCTTTGCTAATCCTAAATGTTCATACTTTTGCAACTCACAGATATGTAATATTGAATCATTTTCCTCAATAAATAAACGAGTAAGTGTTATATTTGGTCTGATTTGTTTGATTTAGGACTTTTGGGACAAATATATGTAGAAATATAGAAAATGTTAAAGGGTTCACAAACTTTCAAGCATCACTGCATATAAAATAAAAGCAAATGTGTGTACATTGTGTGCATGAAAGTGTTAGCGTATCATCTTTCGCGCATGAGCCAGGTTGCACTATCTGTTACATGTCCACGTTGACTGACAGTGTGTCTTTCTAGGCTTTGTCCGCTGTAGCCGGACAACACCAGGGAAAAACAACAGGCTGACTGTTTCAACCACGTTGTCCATGGCGTCTCACATCACACGTGCAGCAATGGAAACATGACATCAGTGTTACACGGACAATCAGCTATACAGCGGAGAGAGAGAAGCGGATCAGTGGCTGAGATGGCTGCATGTCGTAAATAAGAGTTCTCAGAATGAGGATGATGTGTCTATCAAATCAAATCAAATTAAAATGTATTTGTAAAGCTCTTTTTACAATTTGTCACAGAGCAGCTTTACAGAAATCAAAGGTTAACAACAGATGAACAAAGGTTAGAGACATAAACCCCATGGTGAGCAAACCAAAAGGTGACAGGGGCAAGGAAAAACTCCCTCAGAGTGGGAGGAAGAAACCTTGGGAGGAACCAGGGTCACAAGGGGGGACCCATCCTCCTTTGGTCAAACTTATACATAGTTAGTTAGGGGGACACTGGACCACCACATGTCTGGTCTAATGCTCAGGTACACTGAAGTAATGTTAGATGGTGGACATAATATTAACAGTAGGAACAATTTGGGTCTATGTAAATTTCTACATAATTAGTGATGGCAGGTGGGCAACTAGTCCAGGGCAGGTTGGGAAACTAGTCCTGGTGCAGTGGCTGGAAGGTGGGAAGCCAATGAGAAGTGGTGGCAGGGGACCTTGGGGTCCTTCTCAGATGGGACAGAGGAGCTCAAGGTTAGCGTTTCATGCTCAGGCCGGTGGGTCATCATTAACTTGGCAAAGGTACAGAGATATAATTAGTTTGATGTTTAGATTTATAGAGAATAGAGAATGTAATCATAAGCCGAGTGTGGCGAGTGACTCTAGATCTGACTATAACAGCGGAACTAAAAGCAGAGAACCAGAAGGTAACATAAGCATGGGAGCATCCTGAAACTTTGGCATCCAACCACTCCAACATCACAACCCTGAGTGATCGCATGAAGGAGTCAGGCTGCAGCACCAACATCCCAGTTTACCATGAATCCCTACGTCCATGAATGCCTGGATCTGCAGCCTGTAATTCATCTGAGACAGTAATGAACAAATGCTACACTGAACAAGTGAGTTTTCAGCCTAGATGTGAAGGATGTGATTGTGTCCCGAACATTATCTGGAAAGTTATTCCAGAGCTGGAGGGCTTTGTGAGAAAAGGCTCTTCCCTTTGAAGTCTTCAGAATTCTGGGAACTAATAGGAAGCCAGCTCCCTGCGATCTGAGTTGTGATGGCTCATAATGGGAGAATATCTCTTGCAGATATTCAGGAGCGAGCCTGTCTAGTGCTTTATATGCAATTAAAATAATTTTATAATCAGTATGGAATTTGACCAGAAGCCAGTGCAGTGCTGATAAGATTGGACATCTAGAGTTTGACCTTTCTTTTTGCATATTGAAGTGAACCTTTTCAGTAATGACCAACCTTTGTTTCTACACTCACTGTCCATTTAATCAGCTCCTCTGATCATACAGGAGCACTTTGTTGTTCTATAATTACAGACTGTAATTCATCTGTTTCTCTGCATATATGGTTATTCTGCTTTCACCCTGATCTTCAATATTCAGGACCCCACAGGACCACCACAGAGCTGAGGAGTTACCTGAAGCAAGTATATTAAAAGATACCAAAGTCCTTCTACTTCTCAATGTCCACTGTCCAAAATGTCATTGTGAAACAGTAGTTAAGGGGAACTGTGGACGAAAGATCTGGCCGGGAACTTTATTGGATTCTTAGATGCTCATATGCTGGCCAGAAAGGCAAAGCAATCCCCCATAGGATATCAAAGACCTGCAGGAAGTTTTAACTGACACATGATTCCGGGTGTACAGTTCAATTGTCATTGCACGAAAGTCATCAATACACCATCCTTACCTATGACCTCAATGCATGATGTTGTGAGAATGAGCACTCTTTAAGGACCAATCAGCAAAGGTACAGGTTGTTTGGAGACAAAAAAGCATCAGTTTTCCTTGACAGAAAGTTGTACTTATTGTAGCTTTATCCTTTAGAATGGTAACAGTACACATAACTGCTGAAAAAAATTTTTAATTTTGAGTTCAAATAAATGATTAATCAGACATCAAAACAACAAATATATGGCAATTTACCTGTAAAAAAAGCCCAATATGCTAATGTTTTGAGATACAGTCGTATCCCGCCCTGCATTCACTTCTGCTCTTTTACTGTGCAGAAAGAACTCTTTCTGCTTTCCTACAGCTGATTGGCTGATGGAGGTGGCCAGCGGGCAGCTGGTTCGTGCGAGGTCACCCTCCCAGGGCCGTAACACAGCATGCTGGGATAGATATGTCATGGTGAAGTGCTGTCACTCGGAAGCTATAATGTCAGAGAGTCACACCGGAGAGACACACTGTGTCAGTCAGTCTAACACTAACTCTACTCCCTGATACACGCTGACGGCCGAGCTCACTCAGAGTTTATGTAGTGAGAAAAGAAGGCCTGTTTGAGGCTTTTTTGTAGAATTCCTAGGATTCATTCCAGGTCTGAGTGTAGACGTTTAGTAATTGGTATGTGTGAATGCATGTGCGTGTGTGTGTGTGTGTCTGTGGCATGTGTGTGTGTGGGCAGAGTTTGCTGTGCCACTGTCTGTTTGGCTCCTCTGTCAGACTGAGCGTGGGAGTTTTGATGAGGAATCGAGAGACTGATGTGATTTTATTTGTCACATGGCAGCAGTTCTCACACACATAAACACACACACACATGCACGCACGCATCTCAAACACAAATGCTATCATGTACTCCCACAAAACGCAGTCACAGTAAATGTAAACCTGTTTGTATCCTAGGCAACCGTAATGAGCCGATGTGGGACTGATGCCTTTGAAATTGAATTATTTGCCTAGTCAGTTATAATCAAGTCATCGCAATCCCTAATTAGACCACCACATCTAAACACACATCAGTGTAAACACCCAACTGTAACAGGCCCTGCGCTCGAATGCATTCAGAACCGTCGTACGCGTGGACTGCACACCGGAATATAACCAGCAACATATTGGTTCAATATCACTATTCATAACACTTCTCTTGCTTAATGGGATTTTCCTCATCGTGTGCCAGATTCATAAAACGCACCAGATGATTTGCGGCGACTTTAACAGGAAACAGTACCTCCTTGTCGTTCATAGACAGGGATTACTGGGTCTTACCGTTTGAGTGAGAAGTGGCACTGCTCCTCCACTGGTGTGGAAACACACCTCAGTCATCATTATGGCAAGTTTCTGTGTCACAAGCCAGTGTGGATTTAACTGCCATTTCATTAGAGTTTTCAAACGTGTTCGGTCACGTAGGCGAATCGAACTGTACTACACGCGCACCCACAGCTGATTAATCCACGTACAGTATTTTGAATTGAGCATGATGACATCACCACAACACCTGAGGTGAACTTGAACGTCATATTCTATATATCTTCATCTGAGTGATCATGAAAGGCTCTTGTTTGTGTGTATGATTGTCTGATGCTCCTGCCACCACCATGTTTAAAGGTTTGTACAGTGCTCCTGGAACCGAACGTCTCACCTCCAAATGTACGCTTGGTAATTGTGGTCAAACCAGTCGATCCATGTCTCATTTGTCTCTCCTTTGCAGCTCGAAAACTTTAGTCCAAATTGAAGGTGTCAGTTTTGGAACAGTTTTGGAACAGGAGCTTCTATCTTTGGCGACGGACTCTTAATCTATAGCGATGGTCTTCTGGCAGCTCGTTTGTGCAGCTGTTGGAACTGATGATCTTGGAATCTGCATTTGGTTAGAAAGAGATATTCCTGACGTACAAATCTTCCATCATTCTTCTCGGTTACCAGCTGTGGTCAATTATGATCACTAAGAGGAACTTCAGAGGCTTTGGAAAGCAACATGACATGTTGCATTCATTTATGCGGACAATGCATATTTTTGATGTATAATTATAATGTTAAGTTTTATAAAAAAACAAACAAACAAACAAACAAACAAATAAAAAAAAGAAAATAAAAAAATTTGTAGCAAATTCATGATCAACATTTGTTTTACACTCCCAGCTCTATACTGACATGATTTTCACTTGAATGTCTGACCACTTTTCTTTTTTTTTTTTTTTTACTTTGAAGTCAATGAAATTATTTAACATTAAAGTTAAAGTTCATTGGCCGGCCAGCAATGATGCAAGGCAATGTGCCTCCTATTGTCAGGAGCATCATAGGTAATGGAGGGAGAGTCCTAACATGGTTGGGTAATTGGGATAAAAAAATTCCGACCTAATCCCATGTAATAAAAAAAATCCCAATACTACATGTACCTATAAATAAAGGAGGGATTGTAAAGTTAACAAAATTCAGAAATAACCTAAAGCGCAGCCTTTCATGCACAATTCTGATTGGGCCATGCTTGGTTACGTATTAGAAAATCCTATTTAACTCTTTCCAGTGTAGCATCACATTCATCTGAAAAATGAACATGAAAATGAACATAATTTCCACATGAATTAAAAGTCTTACACGGCAATAATGGACGCACATCAGCAGCTAAGCTGATTTTTTCAGTGCAGTGGAAGGTGTTTTGAGATGAATGTGGAAAAGCAACATACGTAACTGCTGAGCTATGTCTCTACATCTCCACATGTCCAGTTAGGCTGTTGTGGGACCCACAGTCACAGATGTCATCTGGGCAACTTCCGCCCCATAAGTCTCTTTTCCTGTTGTGTTGCCATGGAGCTCATCACAAAAAGAACGAGGTCCTGGAAAAGGCCCGAACAATAGACATAAATAATGTATTTATTGCTGAATACGTCCTGTGGCTATACGCTGATTCGAATGAGTGCATGAATAAATTACACCATTATATTGACTCTTCAGTGCATTTACTGCTGGCAGGAACTGGGGCTGATTTAATAAGTGAATTCAGGCTATTCTTGTAGAAATGACGTAAACTAGTGATTCATGTAAACTGAAAGTGATTTTGGAAAAAAAAAACAACCTTCAAAGCATTGTTCCATGCACACACACACACACACACCCACCCACACACACCCACACACACAGAGTTAATTTAAAAAATGCATGCATGACATGCATGACACATGACTTCAACATGTTCATGCAATTCATGAAGAGTAATGCAGCTGCTATTTTGAGCATCCCTGGTCACATGTATGTATGAATAATTCTAATGTGTAATTAACCTTATTAAGACGTGATTATTTACACATCATCCTGGGATTATTTTATCTTTCACAGGAGTGCTTCTGTCTGTCTGTCAGTCCGTCAGTCTGGATCGCCCATGGAATTCAGTCCGGATCACCCATGTGATTTAGTCTGGATTGCACGCCACTCAGTCCAGATCGCCCATGTCTGTGTTTTTCTCCTCTGTCCTGCAAATGTTACAGACCAAATGATCTACTCTTTCTCACTGAACTCATCAGTTTATTTTGGGAAAAGTCTTCACACTGCTACTTATCATATTCCACTCTTAGAACCTTAGATCCACACTTCTTAGGATCTAACTTAGGATCAGAGTAACCTACAGACATGATACATGTCATAACATACTCCATAACAAAATCCTGCTAAAATGCCAAAAGAGCTTCCAGTGTATGTTTTTTTTTTTTGCTCCGCCCACGTGTACATACTCAACCGGCATACAGACTCTAACTGATCAGCAAGATATTTTTAAGAAATGCTAGGCTATTCAAATTTGAGTAATTAGGACAATTTAGAAGGAATTAAATGAAATATGACCTTTTATTTTGCATATAAAGACTAAATGTATATATATATATATATATTATAACATCCTTGTCAATGTAGTCAAATTGTATACACAAGTAATGGTTTGATAAAAATATAGTCAAATTCATACAATTCTATTAATTTTTATATCTCAAATGAAGACATATTAGAATACCACAGGATGTCCTGAAAAATTCCATATCTGGCATGTACTGTCTACATACTACATTACTCTCTACTATTAATATCTTTTTCCTTGTTTTTGGTGAAAGAAAATAAATACATTTAACTATGAAGACGTCCCACAAAATTAGCCTTGAGTTCTAAAGGTTAATAAATCCTTCTCAGAATCTACAGAAAGGGACAAACCCCTTAATATCCTTGATTAATATCCTTAATTTGAAAAAAATAATGAAACATGCTGTGTGTTTGTACACCATTGTAAGTGTCTTTTATCCTATAAAACTGATCAGAAAGCAGTAATGAAGTGTGATACTCAGTAATCTATGCATATGATGAAGCAGTGGATGTAACAGAGGGCAAGTGATCATGTAAGAAACAGCTATTTTGGCAGTCTTCTGAAGCAGGACTGCAGTTCCAACCCCAGGCATAAAGAACAGCTGAGCTTATGAGCTCTGAGAAGCAGCAGAATATTCTCTTAAGTAATAAACAAATAAGAAAATGAAACCAAAAAGTTGTTTGCAATGACAGTGAGAGTAATTTGTGATGGCATCACCATGATCTGCATGATGGGAGTTTGACTGACACACATCAACATCACTCTCAGTAACACACTCGCCAATCTGACACTCTGGACATAAAGCCAGGACTGTATTATCAATTAGCACAATAAGGATTTGAGAGCACTGTATTTGCATACTGGCAATGACATGCACAAACCTTACAATTCCAGGATGCATTTTTACAGGAGAAGACAAAAAACATTCATAACTTTCAATAGAAGTCCGTGCAGTCCTTTTGAAGCATTTCTATTGGTCCAAATATTATTATTTTATGATACAGTGTAAACAGATTCAAAAATGGAGATGCAATCTTTCTGCATGACAGTAACAGTATACTAGCTGTTCTTAGCTGCTGTATGGTATGGTTATCAACATGAGATTCTCTTGTCAGTTACTTAATTCATATTAAATATAAAATACATGTATGGATAGAAAATCCAAAAAACATATCTCTCTAATACAAATAATTAAGCAAAATAAAGAAAAAGAGGCAAAGTGTTGCTTTGAGCTGCCTTGACTGCTTTAATTTGAAGAAAAAGGCCTTTAATAAAAACATCATCAGCCCCGCCCCTCTCACTGATCAGTCCGAGTCTGTATGCATAGACAGAGCAGTAAACATGCACTGGAATGCAGGAATTTGTGTATTTAGATTTCGTTTTCTGATTAACTCACTAATAATTCATCACACAATCATAAGATGGTTAGATAGGGTCTCATAGTTTGTTATGAAATGTGTATCATGTCTGTAGTTTACTCTGATCCTGAGATATGAAGCCTTGGAAATGAAATGAAACTGCCCACAAAGTGCAAAATGTAGATCTTGGAGATCTAAGAGTTCATTCCTTTTATAATTTAATAAGGAGTTCATAAGCAATGTTTCAACCTAGGCTGCTTCCTGAATGAGGGACAATACACAGCAGCCAATCAGAATAGAGGGTATTTGCATACATCTATACAGTATATACCTAAAACAGTCCATTTAAACAGTTTGAAGTCTGTTGATGGAAAATTAAAGACAAGTAAAATGTGAGATATATGAGATATGGACGCCTTTATGACAATTATTGAATTTGTCTCCACTAAACTCACTCTCTGGAGGCGTCTGTAAATAACTGTTGGTTGCTTTGGGTCATGCTGTGAATCAACCTTTTGAAATGATGTAGAAAAAGAGCCATTTTATTCCCAGTTCCCAGTGGTCTTCTGCGTGAGGACCACTGATGTCAGGTCAGCAGAGAAGTGCTTACTCATGAGACGGCATGTCTGTTTCCGTTAACCCTTCCCACTCAAAGGATTAAACATTTCAAGGCCATCTTTCTCTGGTTGAGTCTAGGTGGGCAAGCCGCAGAAGGTCTTCTCAGGAAGTTTGATTGAAAATGTTGCTGCAGTGTTTCTGAACTGAGAAGGAATGTCCATATGAATCTGCACTGCTGAGCAGAAGGCACTGGACTGCATGGCACTGACCAGTGCTCAAACGACCAGATATAGATACACTGATTGCTTTAAACACTGGTTTACTTTCATGGTGTTTATGCGTTTCTATGTAAATGCCGTTATCTATAGAGGTATGACATCTTCTATATAAGGAAATGCAGAAGGCACTTGCTAGTTGTTTCCCAGTGGTTGCTATAATATTCAAAATGGTTGCTATGGTGTTGCTATGTGGTTCCTAGGTAGTTCCTATGATGTTCCAATGCATTTGCATACAGTAGGTATCACGGGTGGTTGATACAGTGTTACTAAGTGGTCACAATATTGTTACAAAATGTTATGTTCCCCCCAGTGTTATGTTCCCTGCACACGTTCCCAGCCCCTGTTCCCTGCACACATTCCCAGCACCTGTTCCCTGCACACATTCCCAGCACCTGTTCCCTACACACATTCCCAGCACCTGTTCCCTTCACCCATTCCCAGCCTCTGTTACCTGCACACACTCCCAGCCCCTGTTCCCTGCACACACTCCCAGCACCTGTTCCCTGCACACATTCCCAGCTCCTGTTCCCTGCACACACTCCCAGCCCTGTTCCCTGCACACATTCTCAGCACCTGTTCCCTGCACACATTCCCAGCCCACATTCCCTGCACACATTCTCAGCACCTGTTCCCTGCACACATTCTCAGCCCACATTCCCTGCACACATTCCCAGCATCTGTTCCCTGCACCCATTCCCAGCCTCTGTTCCCTGCACACATTCCCAGCACCTGTTCCCTACACACACTCCCAGCCCTGTTCCCTGCACACATTCTCAGCACCTGTTCCCTGCACACATTCCCAGCCCACATTCCCTGCACACATTCCCAGCACCTGTTCCCTACACACATTCCTAGCCCCTGTTTCCTGCAAACATTTCCAGCACCTGTTCCCTGTACACATTCCCAGCACCCATTCCCGGGAGTGTGCTGATGCAGTGATGCAGTAGGCTTGTTGGAACAGCATCCAGCAATGAAGTGTCTTTTGATACCAGCACCCAGAACACTGCCTACGGGAAATATTGGCTCAATATTTCTGGTTAGTGGACTATTCTCAGTCCAGCAGAGGCACTGACAGGTTTAAAAACTCCAGCAGCACTACTGAGTCTGACCCACTCATCCCAGCACAACAAACCCTAACACACCATCACCATGTCAGTGTAACCTTTGCTCAGAGGGAGCTGCCAGCATAAAGCAAAACCTGACACAGACCCTGGCCAGACAGCCACTCATAGCACCCACTTATAACACTCTCAGAGAGACAGAGCATGCACTTCTCTTATCAGACGTAACATTCCCACAGGGAGAGGGAGTGAACAAAGGAGACAGAGACAGGAAAAGAGAAGGATAGAGCACTCAAGGACTGTAGTACGTAGAGAAATCTGTAATTTTGGCAAGACTTTCATGTTGTGAAGCCAACACCATAAACAGCACACCTCCTTGCTCAGATATCGGACAGATCTGCTATGTGCAAATTCGCCCTGTCATGCAATTGTTTGACTGATGTGTACTTCACTACGTGTAGAACTGTACACGACTAGGATTGACAACAGAACCTGGTTGATCTATAACCAGAAAAATCAATAGCTAATCTATTAAGGAACACTATTTAAAGGAATGGTTCATTGAAAATCTAATTCAGACAAGAGCCCATTGTAGTTCTTTAGTCCATTGGTTTCTCCACATGCTTCATTCTCCTCCTTTCACTCTGATCTTCAATGGTCAGGACCCCACAGGACCACCACAGAGCAGAGATTATGTGGGTAGTGCGTCATTCACAGCACTGCACTGTGTCCACTCACTGTCGACTCTCTTAGACACTCCTACCTAGTTGATGTAAAGTCAGAGACAGAAGCTCATCTGTTTCTGCAATTTGTGTTGGTCATCCTCTTGTCCTTCTGGCTGCATATTTTTGGTTGGTGGACGATTCTCA
Organism: Acestrorhynchus altus; assembly: GCA_034509495.1. NCBI lineage: Eukaryota > Metazoa > Chordata > Actinopteri > Characiformes > Acestrorhynchidae > Acestrorhynchus > Acestrorhynchus altus. The sequence goes on from CM067501.1 coordinate 48,787,928, forward strand.
GTCCAGCAGTGGAATTAAGGGTGTCTGCTGTGTCTGATCCACTTGTACCACCCCAACACACACTAACAAATCACCACCTTATCAGTGTCACTGCAGTGCTGAGAATGACACACCACCCACATAATAGCTGCTCTGTGGTGGTCCTGTGGGGTCCTGAACACTGAAGATCAGGGTGAAAGGAGGAGAATAAAGTCTGCAGAGAAACAGATGAACTACAGTCTGTAATTATAGAATCACAAAGTGCTCCTGTGTGATCAGAGGAGCTGATAGAATCGATAGTTAAAGTAAAAACAAGGAGGTGTTCATAATGTTATGGTTGATATTTAAAACAATAAAAGTCTGTGGCACTTTTTGTGTGAGAATGTATCATAGAAAACATTTGTTCAGCCTTCGGTGTCCTTGCTGATCAAACACATCAAGCGATTAGTTCCTTCAGAGCTGCTCTAGAATCAGGACACTGTATTTACATTTGTTTAATAAGAAGAGTTCAGTACTTGAACGTGGCTTAAATTTGCGTCCTCCTTCAAAAGCAAAACCCACGTAAGTAAAACTGAGCTCACAATGTTACGTGACAGTGTGACTCATTATATATAAGCCATCTAGATAAACATACATCCAGCTTGTCGGTGAAAGCCTTATGAGACTACGTAGGAGAATGTAAGGTGGTGTAAATAAACTTGTATAATCACATCTGAGCATTCCTCACTTCAGCTGAAGTGGTCAGTGTTCAGTTCAGGGTCCGGCAGGAGGGTCTCGTTAAAAATTATTCTGGGCTCGAGACCCAGAAACAGGCTGGATGACCTGATGAACTAATGAACCACTTTATAAACTTGACTTTAATGCATTAAAAAGGGAATATTTATAAAATAATTCAAGAGGAATGAGAGAAGAAAAAAAGGAAACCCGTCACTGTCACGGGAGTCTTAAAAACAAAGACATATCCATGAGAATAAAGCTGAGGTCTGCTCTGGCAGTTACATTAAGAATCCAATTTACACCAGACATCAATCTCAGCGGTTGGTTGTCCAGTCAAATGATATTGGTATTTTTTTCCTTGTCACTGTTATAAATGACCCCAGGTGTATTTGGATGAGAGAAATAAATCAGAGCGACAGATCGCCCCAGGAAGAAAAAGAAGTGTGTGCTATAAATAACCATGCAAGTGTATGGGGGTAATTATGCAATAGCAACTGTGGGTGACCTCTTTTTCAGCAACCACGAGGTAAATATGCCAGGGCCATCAACAACTTATGAATAAATCATCATTTTCTAGATCGCCACAATCATGTTCGCTGCATGCAGGGAAAGAGAGAAGAGAGGAGAGAGAGAGAGAGAGAGAGAGAGAGAGAGAGGGGGGGGGAGTTCACAGAGGGAAAGAAATTCAGCGATTGACATGAATAAGTAATTTCCTCTTCCTGAGAGATTTGCCTGTTATAAAGGGAGTTCTGGGAATCTGAGTTTTCCAGAAATTAGGCCGTCAGATCCAGGGCAATGGCGCTGGTTGGGGCTGGACCGAGGCCTCAGAAATGTTAAAACATGACCCACCAGAACAGCCATCTAAAACCTGGTCAGGTCTTCTCTAAAGCTACAAGTCCCCTGAGGAACCAGTCATGTCCCTATATGCACCCAGTGCAAAACTACCATACACAGATAATCCCCAGAGTGGAATTAACACCCGTCATGCTGAATTATATTCATTGCAGTAGAACATGGACATACACAAATGAACACTGGACGAGTGAAATCAGTGCACTGATGCGGACGTTTACACTAAATCACTGCAATAACCATTTCTTTATTTTGCTGTTTGAACTCTTAGAATCCAACATCTGCACTTTGTGGGAAGTTACATGTTGTTTTCTAGCCTTCATATGTCAGGATCTGTCACCTACATAACCTATATAACCATGGTGGTCTCATCAGGCATTATCAGCGAGTAATCCAGCTCGGAAATCAACTAAAATCCACACATTTCCATCTGCATTTAAATATAAAAAGGAGCTTCCAGTGCATGTTTACTGCTCTGTCCCCGTGAACATGCTCAACCTGCACACAGACTCTGACTGAGCAGAGAGACTTATGATATCACAGACTCAAATATTGGGTCACAGAGGAAAATGAGAAGGGAAGGGCTGTTTGCTCTCTATTTTCGCTCGCAGTGTTCAAATTTCAGAATAAAAGTCCTGAGATGTCCTGAGATAACACTGCTTCATTCATAAATACAAAAAAATAAAGGACACAATAATGGTACTCCACCCAGTACTTTTGGACTTTTTGGATCAGTTGGGACATGCCTGTTATTTTGACATAATTAATATAATCTGATGATAATGGACAAACTGTGCACACATTAACACGTCCATGTACAGACACAAAAGTGACACGCTAATATATATGCATGTCCAGCAGCACACTAATGCACAAATACACAGACACATATGCAGGTACACACACACACACACACACACACACACACACACACACACACACACACACATGCACAGCGCATGCTGTAGTCTGGCCCTGTCCTGAGCGGTGCAGTGTCAGAAAGTCAGAGCAGATGACGTAACTAAGCCTCCTCTCCCCCACGCTCGGATTCAGTGCAGCTGCAATTCCCAGAATTTCAGATTACATGACGTCATTTGCTCTAAACTGGCCCGTACACACATGCACGCACTAAACAAACAAACACTGCCATGATCAGCCATATGATACATAGAGTAGTGCCATGACATCATAGCGTCTCTCTCCTCCAAAGCCCATACAGGGACGCATGGACGATGACATCAGTGTTCAGGGAGAACACAAAATCCTCTCTTCTAGCTGCGCTCTCTCTCTCTCTCTCTCTCTCTCTCTCTCTCTCTCTCTCTCTCTGTCACACACACACACACATTTTCACTCACCCCTCCAAAGAACTGCCAGCATAATGAATTCGATCCTCAGCTGTGACAGTGTACTGTACTTAGAGCTTGTGTTCTTATGCTTTAAAATAGGATGCACTGAATTGCGCATCATTTCCACATAAATTAATCCACTCTATTACATGAACCAACAGGATGGAAATTGAAATGCAACATGATTGCCAGTGTGTATGAAAAGGATTAAATATTATTCCTTTAACAATAACATTAAACAACACATATATTAAAAAGATCTATAAAAAGATAATGGTAGAAATTGTGAGTATTACTAGCTCATGTCTAATTATACAAAGAGTAAATGCTTTAGGGTAGCTAGGAAACAAAATTCTGAAACTGACAATATGATCTTCTGCTGTGTTGCATCAAATTCTGTTTACCCAAAATGGGAAGCACAATATTGATTATTGAATATTTTTTCTTGTGCATTGCGTGGTTCAGGGTGTTTACACAAAATTCAAAAATTATATTCAGTGATCAGATCACATCAAAGTGAAAACAAACAAACAAACAAACAAACAAAAACAAACAGGAGTAAATGCATGCTGGGTAAGTCAAATTATATTCTGAGATGGTCAGAGATGATCACCTACAAAACAAGCATACTTTAGAAAACTCTAGAACTCTGGGCCAATTCTGTGGTATGTTGATGTATGTTGATGTATTTTTTCCCCCAAAAATCTGAAAAGTATTTATAGGAGACAGTCACACATACAGATATTGTTATTCTCAGGACCTCATAGTCTATTTTCTACATTTAAATTTGTCTTTATTTGAGATGAAAAGGATCTAAATATTTGTATGAATTTGACCATGTTTTTTATGAACAAAATATAATTACATCTCCAATTATTTATTGTTTTTTTGACTAAAGGACTTAAAAATACTTTATATCTCAGAATTCTGTTGGAAATTGAATGCTTTGGAGCTATAAAAAGGCAAGCATTGTGATGAGGATTTCTTTGTAATGATTAAATTGAGGTTATTTATAATAAGTTCTTCAAAATACTTCCCAAATGACAAAAGTAAAAACCCTTGTTATTTTTGATATTTAAGTCTATCTATTTTCACTTCTAAGGACTTTTATTCTTGAACAGTGTGAGAGCACATAAAGAGAGCAAACACCCTCGCTTCTTATTTAAATTTATAATGAAAATCTGGGTCAGTCATGTCATTAACCCCACCCCCTCTCTCTGATTCGTCAGAGTCTGTATGCAGGTTGTACACATGGACAGAGCAGTAAACATGCACTGGAGGCATTTAAACTGGGATTTAGTTGGAAATGTGAGTTCTAATTGGTTTCTGAGCTGGATTATTCAGTGATAATGAAACCCTGTTTAGGTAGGGTCTTGCAGTTTGTTATGAAATATGTATCTTGTCTGTAGGTTACTCTCAACCTGAGTTATGAAGCCTAAAAAACAGCATACAACTGTCAATCATGTAAAATCGGATCTCATCTGGTCACACGTAGCTCACGTTCTCCCAAAAGCATCTCAGCACAAGCAGGGCCATCAGCTGCCCCATGTGTGAGACTCACGCAATAGGCTCTCACGCCACACTGGCTGTTTCTCACGCATGTTGAATGACCTCTTGTTCCCCTCCAAAACAATCCGGATGAATCGGACTACAGCTGCCGCTCCGGATTTCACTGATTAAACACACACTGGACCAGCAGCGGCGGCCTTCTGAAGGAGTGACAGGGAGCACATCACATGTGAAAAGCATGCACTTCTAGAGCAAAAATGACAAATTCTTCCATGAAGCTGCATTAAATGGTTAAGTGGGTACTGCAGTTAACTCTCTCAGTCTCATTGGTTAAAACCAGTTACCAGTTTCTGATTCGCTGAGGACTTCTGGCATCAGAGCGTGAGAGCACGGAATGGTCTGTAAGCAAGCAGCAGAAATCTGTGCACGCCTGTACGCTTCCAAAACATTAGAACACATCGATCGTACTTGAGCAGGTTATATCTGAGAGCACACAGTTTCGTACAAGAGCAAAGCCAGTCTGAGCGAGAGCATGGTAAATTTGAGAGGGTACATTTACATTTTGAAATTTGCGAGTGTGGCATATAAAAAAAATCACTAGGTATTAAAATTACGCCATAACTCTCCACCTGCTAAGATAATCTTTACACTAGGACACTTTTAAGACACTGGGGCCTGAAGGGACGCGTCCACTAGACCTGTGATATCCTGAACAGCAGTAAAGAGATGATTATAATGGTTACTGTCCAGAACCAGTGTAGCTCTCAATTGTAACTTGCAAATGATATTTAGACTGGCTGTACATGTCATCCTACAGCTCACCAGGGAAGAGCAGACTGTAACGTATGGCTCCTTTTGGCCGAGGCTATTTTTAACGACATGGGAGCGATTCAGCTTGGAATTGTATCAGTTTAGTGATTTTCCTCGGCAAAGCTTTTTCCTCCTACTTCACACTGCAGGAGCACACACACCCCTGGGATGAGCCGTCACACACCTGAGGGATCCCATTGCAAATTAAGCACACACACACACACAGACACAGACACAGACACACACACACACACACACACACACACACACACACACACACACACACACACACACACTTACACACACTTACTGACAAATGCAGGCAAGATTGGAGAGAGAGAGAGAGAGAGAGAGAGAGAGAGAGAGAGACAGACAGAGACAGAGAGAAAGAAAAAGAGAGAGAGAGAGTTATGCACATATAATGGTTATTATTATTATTATTATCATTATTATTATTATTATTATTATTATTATTATTATTATTATTATTATTATTGTTATTATTATTATTATTATGGCTGACTAAAAATACCTGCAATGCTTGTTCCAGTATGTATGTATGTATGTATTTATTTATTTATTTATTTATTTATTTATTTGTCTGTTTGTTTGTTTGTTTGTTTGTTTGTTTGTTTGTTTGTTTGTATGAGATCTCCAAGAGTCACTGCAATGCTTTGTGGCAGGGTAAGAATCATGGACATTCAATGATCTTTGGCTTCTAGCTGCTTTCAGGTGTTCTTTGCTGGTCAAAGTGATTGATCCAGCTGGACTAGGTGACCGACCCAGCGCTGGCCAACTAGTTGGTTAAGATAGAAGGTTCACAAAACTGTTGATGAACACCCTGCACACCGCTTTCTCTTTTTTTCTGAACCAACTTTAGATGAATAAGCTTAGCAGTGGACATGCTCAACCTGCATACAGACTCTGACTGATGAGTGAGATGGAGGCGGGAATAATGATGTCATTAAAAGGAAAGGAAGCTACTCTTGGCTCCTAAGCTCTGCCTGACTGTTGCACCCTTAGATAATAAACCCTCATCCCTTAAACCAACACACTGAACACTTTTTAACAGTTGCAGTTAAATAATCCTGAAATCTGCGAGTGCTCTAACCCTGTCAGCACCTACACTTCCTGCATCCCTGGTAAGCATGGTATTCTGTACATAATGAGTACATGGCATATATCTAAGAACACACACACACACACATACAGATGCATGCAACCCACAGCAGCAGTAGTAGGATTATAAGCCCACGCTGAAACACAGTCACAGACACATCAGGATTACAGAGGCGCGCGCTGTGCGGGATTATGCAGCTAGTCTCCCGTCCATAATGGTTTTCTAGGCAGAGCCTGGGCCAGGGCGCAATGACATCATCCTGCAGTCTAATGCCATCTTTCCACCTCATCTGATGGGCTCTATGCATGGGCATGTGTCTATGTATGTGTGTGTGAGAGAGAGATAGCCTGCAGGTTCCATATATCCCAGACTACACACACACACACACACTCGCACACATGCCTGTGCAAAGGCTTCTTGGCCACCTCTACATAAGAAGGTATAATAAGACATAAAGGAAAGCGCGACAGCTCTCGGTAATCTTCTCTCTCACGCGCGGACAGCCCATAACCCTCTTATCACGTTACTGCCGCAACTGAACATCAAGGTTATTACCTGATTATTTAGCAATCAAATACGGAGTGAAAAAGCCAGCTGAGTGAGTCTGTGAGCCCGAATTTAACTGCCTTACGTAATCCGTGTGCCCACAGTTGCACACTGCCGTCCTGAACAGAATTTATCTCTAATTAATACAACCCGATGCCCTCTGATTACAGCATCCAGAACAGCTTTTTTCCCCTCCTTTTTCAGACGGCTCAAGCTCGGGGGACATATTATTTAGAGACATGCTGCAATGAACCTGCGGCCTATTTAAAGGGCGACTTTCATGCACGCAGCAGGGGGCCACGAGCTTGAAAAGAGAACAGTGTGAAATTGTGTTCCAGGAACAACAGCAAAGACAAGATTGGTTGAATTGACCTCGTGAAAACGATACGCGGGAGAGGCATGTTTATGGTTGAAAGTGGGAAAGTTTTGCAGGACTGGCCAACGAGAGATGTACTGGACACAGTGCCCTTCAAGAAAACACGCGTGTCACAGAAGTGGAGCAGTAGAGACAAAGTTTGCAGTGACCCAGAAGCTGCAACTGGGCTGCTGTGAAAAGTAGGTGGATGCTGCAGGACCATGGCCCAGTATGACACCTCCACTGATCTAGTGGGGCTTCAGCAATCAGGCCAAAGACACACACACACACACACACACACACACACACACACACACACACACACACACACACACACACACACATTTGTGGGACACAGATTTTTTTTACTTGATCAGGCCGCCATCAAGGTGGGTCAAAGTAGTACAGTGAGTCCAGCACCATTTCTATAAAAAGGGTATCAGAACTGGGTTCCATTCAGAACCCTCAGAGTCTAAAATCTAGAGTATGAACCCAAAGCACTCTTCCACTTCCACCTGAAACCTGAAGCATAGCACCATACATCGTTAGAATAGATACAATAAACATAAACAGTAAAAATGAATAAGTACAGAGTAGCTGGTATCTTGGAAGCTAGTTTGAAGAACATAGCTTGGTGTCAGATATCTCCTAGATGCTGCCAGCCAATGAATGAATTCGTCAGGCGAGCATCTGATTTTTGATTATAACATTTCAATCAAATTTAAATCCATGTCCAAGGCTGATCATTTTGAAAGCAATGACACGGTAATTACGGGGGTATTTAGGGTGATTAATTAGGGGGTGGGATAGTTGGAGGTTATACGGTAATCTATATGTGGGACCAATGGCTGGGGAGATTTATGTGCAATGGAGAACCAAATCCAACAAATTAGACACTTAGTTACCTATTAATTAAGGAAAATTATCCAATATTATTATTATCTAAGTGTCAAAATAATGTGAAACTCCTTTTTCAAGTGTGACCCCATTTCTGCAGCAATATCTGCAACTTAAACATGTCTGGAAACTGTTGATTAAATCTGCACATCAGCCTGGAGGACTTTTAGTCCATTCCTTCATAAAAAACAAAACAAAACAGCTTCATCTCTGTTATGCTGATGGGTTTTCTCCCGTGAACTGCCCAGTTCGGGTCTTTCCACAACATCTGTACTGGATTAAGGTCAGGACTTTGATGGGATCATTTCAAAACGTGATACTACCACCACCATGTTTCACAGATGGGTTGTGTTTCCTCTAAATGAACAAAGAGAGATCAGGCTGACTCCGCTTGTCTTTAGGGTTTGTATAGAGACATTCTGTCTTCTCTGGTGATATACAGCTTTAGAATTTCTGTAATGTGAGAAAAATGAACTCATTTCAAACTGTAAATCACATATTTTCATATATTAAATTGCTATTTTTAATAATTAGGTTGCAAATATTTTTTTCGGCCAGTGACTGTTTGGAACCAATACAAATCTGGATTTCTTTTTAATATCTGAATATCAGTGATTCTTGTTCTTTACTGTTTTTCCCATAACACCCAAATCATGTGGAGAAATACCCTTCCATCAAATCTTTACTCTTGAAATATGGCTGGTTAGAAATTAAACTATCATAGACGAAACTAAAACATAACATGTTTATAATATGAGATGAAGGAAAAGTTTCACTCCAGTGTTTAACTATTAAGTTCTGTTATTTTGTATCAAACATTAAGTGATTTTATTGCAGCACTTTAATGTAACTCAGAGTAAGATATTAAACACACCATGAAACTGACATTTCAAGTTTTATGTAAAAATGAAAAGTAAAAATGAAAAATAATGTTTAACTTTCAAACCAAACTTCTGTGTTTCTTTTATATAGAAGATGAGAAATTTCAACTTGATGAGAAGTTAAGTCATGTGACAGTGTTCTTGTGTTTTGGGGGAAAGAAATACACTTTTACAGAATTCTATCATCTGACATCAAAGTAAATGTCAATCCTAACATTTACAACATATTGTCATTTAAAAAAAAAAGTAAAATTCATACTGGAATCTGGTATCTAATTACACGTGAAATGATGATAGAGTAGCTTATCAGAATAAAAGCAATAACCCTTGACTTCTAAAGGTTTTATGAGGTAACCGTTTTGATATTACTTGTATGAGCACTAGAGTGAACAGCATTTATTACACTGACGAGATGAACGAACCCAATCAGGCATCGTTTAGATAAGGGTCTCTCTCACATGTAACCGCTATCAGTGATAACTATTATCATAGTTAATAAATGAATAAATCAAAGAAACCGATTCATAATGAGTAAGTGATAAAGCCATATTAGCCTTACTGTACTTACTGTAAAAGAACCCATTGAACTTCATACAAATCAAACTAAATCCAAATTATGGACTGTGTCTGTTCATCCATTCCTATCAAAGATTAGACTTTTAGGCAAACAAACCAACAAACAAACAAACAAACAATAAATAAATAAGTAAATAAATAAATACATACATACATACATACATACATACATACATACATACATACATACATACATACATACATACATACATACATAAAATACACATTCAGACCTTTTGCAGAGCAGTCAGAATATGATAGTCTGCTTTAACAAGATCAGTGCAACACACACCTCAATCCTCATTGTCTAACAGAACCAGGCAATAAAGATTTCTTCTAATTAGTACCAAAGGCAGATTTGAGTTAATGTAGAGTTAACATAATCTAACTGCCATTTCCCTTAATGACTACAATGTCAAGCAGACACAATGGCCCCAGCCCTTCCAAACCACACACACACACACACACACACACACACACACACACACACACACACACACACACACACACATTCATGGTTTTAAGGTGAATAAGTGGTAGAAAATAGAACAGCAAAAAGTTGATTCCCTGCCCAGACACGCGGTTCTACTAACAGTAAGTTCTCCTCGCTCTCGAACAGGATTTAATTATGCGTCACCTTCAATAAGAGCGTTTTCTAAACACTAAAACTGTAATGAACCCCCTTCATCAACTTACAAATATGACTAGAAGTGCAAAGTTCTCTGAATAAAAATACTGTCTGCTAAAGTATATTTGTGAGGAAATAATTTTGGCATTTCAACATCATACTATCCTAATTCCTATTTTCTATGTTCTATTTATATTTTCCTTCATTCTATTGCATTAATCTAGTATATATATATATATATATATATATATATATATATATATATATATATATATATACATATATATATATATATATATATCCAAATGTTCTGTTCTAAAATAAATAAATTAATTAAATATATTGTTGTTGTTATTATTATTATTATTATTATTATTATTATTATTAGTAGTAGTAGTAGTAGTAGTAGTAGTAGTAGTAGTAGTATTTATTTATTTATTTATTTATTTTTGAAAAAAGTGTATTGTGTATTTTTTGTAGATGGACGTTTTTCTACAAATAAACTAAAATAACATACACAAATCCATTAAATAGAATGTGATTCAATGTAGAATTTACTATATAATTAATTGGAAATGGCATTTTAGTGATACAGCAACACTATAATAGAAATACCTTTACCAGCTACATCAGGTGGCCCTTTTTAATCACTTGTTTAATTCACTTGCTGGACTTTATATGAAACATCTAATATGCTTCTAACTTTTGAAGTTCATCAAAGTCTTATTTCTTACTTATTTAGTTTCTATGCTGATTGTTGCTGAATGTACCAACATTTACAATATTCAGTTGACCTCACAACTCTTACTTAAGTTGTTAACTTTTTGATTCATTTTTTAATTTCGTTAAATTAACAGCAGGCTTCTTTTATTTGAATACGTATTTAGCCGTATTGTGGTCTGGCCTTGGTTTTGGGGTTTATAGCCCCAAATATTTTTTCATACGCCCCAAAGGTTATAACATAATCCGATCAAATGAAGCCCCTCGGGGTGAAGCCCCTATATATGGCCTATATGATTTGTTGGTCAGTTGTAGCAAACAGATGTTCCAAACGCTGTTCTCAGTGTCTCGCATAGTCAAATTCACAGAACAGACTTTCCACAAGTTCAAATGCAGAAGCAGATCTCAAGTTTGAGTAATGTATGAATGTAGACATTGTGAACACACCACTGCCACACAAACAATGTCTCAGTATCGGGCCCACACTCCCCTCCCTAATATGTTCAGTAAGTAAATCAATTATCAGTGACCTTAGATCCCGTTTGATTGTTTGGCCCCTAAAAATGGAAATGTCTTACTCTGCTGTTGGGAAGAACTGCTGAACCAAGCTATCTTACACACCTTTCCTGCACAACTTCCAAAGCTAGCTCAGTGGACTCTATCCCTGTGTGTGCTATAGGAGCAATGATTAGTAAGGAAGTTAAATTTTAATGGGAACCTTAGACAGGTTGTGCTGAAGACATCAAGTGGATTATAGGTTAAGTTCTGAGTCAGCATGTATACACTAATGATTTTTCCATTGTAAAACCGCACCTGATATGAAGTGATTGTCTTTGGAATCGCCAATAGATTTGTGTTTGTTGTAGATTTACAGTGCAGTGAAAGGTTTATGATAGGAATTCTACTCAGTGGGTCAAAGTTCTGCCTGGCAAAGATTGGACTGTCATTAAATGGTGGGGACAGGGCTTAGTTCAGCTGGATTGTGTTATGCCGCAGGATGGCTTGTCATGAACGGAAAAAAAATTATTTCTGGAAAATAGTGTTGCACAATGCCAGACTTCGGACCAGAGATTGTGTGTAAAGTCCGTTCTCTGGAATAATGCAACTTTCGCAAATTTCAAATAAATAAATATTTGATCAGTATGTACAGTAGATATGTAAATAATACTTTTGCACATATACTCAGACCCATAAATATTTTCACAGAAACACAATATTGGAAAATTTGCCTCTATACAGCACCTCGATGGATTTCAAGGGATTTAACTTTTAAAAAACTAGGTCAATTTTGTAGGATGTTTTCATAGTTTGATGTACTTCTACTCACCAAAAATTTATAAAAGCATTTAAATCGTTTTCATTTGAGATGTAACAATTAAGAACATTTAAATATCTGTAGGGATTTTCTTGTGCCTCCAATTGGTTGGACAAAAAGTACTATTTCAGAAATCTTTTTGGATCTTTTTTGATCATCCAGTTTTACATCTGAAAAAGTTCTTCAAAATAATTTTTATTGGTAAGAAACAAACAAACCCAAAAACCTAAATGTCTTTTTTATTATTATTATTATTATTATTATTATTATTATTATTATTATTTATGTAAATATGATCACTTTTTAAGACTTTTATTTTGAAATTTGAGCACTGTGTGTGCACAAAAAGAGCAAACAGTCCTAACTCTCTCTTTTTCCACTATAAGTTCACTGATTTCATCAGCCTCGCCCCCTCTCACAGATCAGTCAGAGTCTGTATGCAGGTTGATCATGTTCACGTGGACAGAGCAGTAAACATGCACTGGAAGCTCCTTTGGCATTTAAAATGGAATTTAATTCAGTAGAAATAGTGGATTGTAACTGTTTTCGGAGCTTGAAATTTGTCAAACAATGACAAGATGATGATTAGGGTAGGTCTTGTAGTTTGTTATGATATGTGTATCATGTCTGTAGGTTACTCTGATCCTTAGATATGAAGCCTGGAAAATGGCATGTAACTGTTCACAAAATGCAGATCTCAGGATTTACGAGTTGCTTTAGCAGACATTTTTACATTGTCATGACATAAATTACAAGCCAATCATAAACTGTATTATTGATAGAGGCTGGAATGGCAGCAATTACAAGTCAGTGAAGCATCACAATGACATTAAACCTGTTATTTTAAGGTATAAATGCTACATTATGCTGTTTTAAGGACATTCAATTTCCTTAAGAGGCTCTTGGATTGCTTTTTTGTTTGTTTTCTTCTCGTTTTACTTCTATGTAATATGAGAATTCATAGGGTCCAGGTCAGGCATAGGAACCTCTGAGCCCCCGATGGCATAAACATAACATGGGCCCCATGAAAAATCAATTACCTCTGTGTGTTATCGTTCCTGTCAAATGAGGAAATATGAAATGTCTACCATGGCTATCAAAAACAGATCCCTTACGAGGGTCTGGAGCCATTCTGCTCCAAAGGCTTCCGGAAAGTCCTTGAAATCAATCATCATGGCCTGGCAGGGGGAGGTTAATTCACCACAGTGTGAGGGGCAGACATATTGAAAGATTCGACTACCACGAAACATCCTCTTCCTTGCGGCTGCTGGCATTGATCTCCACTGACAAGGACAACCTGTTAATCCACAACCCAAGCTTGATTTGTGTTTCACTCAGAGGCTTACAGACAAACCAGGCAGAGGACAGCAGACACTTTGACAAGCGTTTTGACAAGGCAGAGTCACGTTAGTCTGAACTCTTAAAGAAGTGTTGGATGGTTGGACAAGGAAGTGAAATATTGATTATATTTCTCATCATCTTACATCAATTTCTTAGGGCCTTAAATAGAACCCTGTGGGACTCTGCTATCCAGTACGGTGAAATGCTACTCAGTAGTTTTTGATTCTAACCTAGGTTTTTCGAGATTAACCTCATGATCCCAGATTTGTAGGATGTTTTCATAGTTTGACGTACATTTATTCACCATTTCATTTTCCATTTTATTTAGTATGTGTAGGAGACAGTCACACATGCCACATGTTGTTATTTTCAGGAGATCTTGAGCTCCTCATATATTTATTAGTAGCCCTAATAAAATAAAATAAAATAAAATAAAATAAAATAAAATAAAATATCCACAATTTTTAAATTTATGTATGTGTCAGTATTATCTCTTCTCATGACTGTTGAACAACCCAGTATCTAGGTCAGTGAGGTCATTAGCCCTGTGCGCTCCCACTGATCATTTAGAGTCTGTATTAAAGTCAAGCAGTAAACATGAACATTCCATTCTTAGAATTTTTGTGGTTTTACAGTGCCTTGCAAAAGTATACTTTTTAGCTATTTTGTTACATTACAACCTGTATTTACTTGTTGTTGTCATTTTTTTTTTATCTGTAATGCATTTGCACAAAATACTCTAAGCTGGTAAAATGAAATGAAATGAAAAAAAACATCCATAGAGCTTGGCTTTATGGAAGAGTGGCCAGAAAACACTTACTTAGAGGCAAAAATATGAAGGCTCTTTCTGAGTTCGCCAAAAGGCATGCAGGAGGCTCTCCAAATGTATGGAGGAAGGTGCTCTGTTCAGAAGAGACCAAACTTTAAGTTTTCAAGCACCAAGGAAAATTAGAGTCACCTTCTAACAGGACAATATTCCAAACCATACTGTTATAGCAACACTCGAGTATTTAAGGGAAAATGTGTAAATGTGTTGGAATGGTCTCATCAAACCCAACCTTATTCCAAGTGAGAATCTGTGGTCAGATGTGAAGATTGCTGTTCACCAGCAGAAACCATCTGCCTTTAAGGAACTGGAGCAGTTTTGCCTTAAGGAATGGGCAAAAATCCCAGTGGCAAGATGTGGCAGCTGTAAGTGACTTGCAGCTGTAACTACTACAAAAGCGGACTGATTTTAGGGGTTGAATAGTTATGCACACTGGTGTTTTCTGTTGTTTTGTCATATTTGTTGTTTGCTTCACAAGAAAAAAATCAAATGTTCAAAGTTGTAGATATGTTCTCTAAACGAAATGCCGCAAACCCTCAAATAATCCATTTTAATTCCATGCTGTGACAGCAAGGGTTCTTTTACTAAAGAACCCTTAAAGAACCTTCTTATAGCAATGCATATTAAAAACAGAGGATCATTTAGGAACTGTGTTTGTAATCTGCTGTTGGTTTATCAGTTCTGCTGCAGTGAACTGTTCAAATGACCGAGGAAAAGGTCATCTTCAGTACAACTGCCAGCAGCCTATCAAATTCTTCTCGGCTGAGGTCAGTGGAGATGAAACATCTAAATGTGTACAAGTTGCTTCTTTCACATAAGTCAGCTTCCGGCAAACAGGTGAGAAATGCTAAGACAACATTATTCTCTTCAGAGTAAAAAAAAAGAGCCACTGGAAGATAAATAAAAGACTACATGTTGAATGGAGGTCAGTTCAGTTTCTGAGGCTGCCGAGCTGCTGTCCTACTTGCATTAAATGGAGGAGAAAGAGAAGAGAGGGGCAGATAAGGAGAGTCTCGAGGGGGAGTGGTGTAATGGCCTGAACTCTTGGCTAACAGACAGAGACACACTCTAAATGATGGAGGACACAAGGCCCCCATTCTCTCTTCGTGCTTTATTCCGTACGTTTGCATCACCTGGAAGCAATGCAAGTCGCCGTTATCACCAGCACTTACGTAATGTAATATTCATTACTCCATTCTCATTTCCACACATTCCGATGAAGGTGCAGGTGTCATTTTTGTGTTTGTAAGTGCTTAAGATGTGCTTTTGCAACTTTTGTTTTATTATTACTTTAAATTAAAACATCAGAAGTCTGACTTTAAACTATAATGCAGAATATAAATCAAATATCCTGTTTAATGCATAACTCTTCATGCAATTAAAATATATTTAAACAACCAAACGACTTCTGTAGATTTATATGATGATTTGTGATGTATGATGAGGTTTTTTGGGCTTTTATTTTAGAAATGCTGGACTGGATGGGTTAGAGCAAGGGTGGCAAACTTATCGACTTAATCTGGCTGGTCAAATAAATTCTAACAAAATAAAATTCTAATTCAATTAAAATATTAAATATAAAACATACCTAACAAATATTTTAATTGCTGCCAAATTTAGTAAATCATATTTAAATTTATTGTGATCTCTGCTGTCATCTAACACTGAACGCTGAACCACTGATGAATCAGACTAAAGCAGGTTTGTTTTATACCAGAAGCATTACGGCACAGAAGCATAGCAGGATGTACTTTGAGTATTTGGTTCTTCACAAGCATAAGAGGTTCAAAACTGGAGCAGTCACTACGTCAGGTCTAAATCACACTTCACACTAAAAAATGCTCCATTGATGAAGCTTCCTCATGACCCACTCGTCCACAGTTAAATTAAAATCCACTGCTGTACAGCGTAGTGAACTGCTCTACTTTCACAGCAGATGGAAAATGTGGCACTTATGTTCCTCTCTTTCTTTCTGTCTCTCCCTCCTCTTCTGCGGCCCGTTACGTTGTGGCCCGGGTCTTGGGCAGCCCATATCAGGTGATGGAGAAAGGGGTAAAAGGGCTGCGAGGCCGGTGGAAAATCTGCCTCACCGTTCATCAATTTTTCAGACGTACCTGCGGAAAGCCAACACCGGCCAATATCTTCCATCGTGTCACTGGACAAGCGGATCGGATGCCTGCGGCTTGACATGCCAACATTGTTGGTGTACGAGCGCTGATGCAAAGCGATATGCATTATTCAGCCATTCCTTCAGAGCGGGGGTGGCTGGGAAGAAGGGGGTGGTGGACTTGTGTCAGAGGACCAGAGAGAACTTAAGGAAAGAGGTCAAGGAGCAGCAGGAATGAAGGGAATTGTCTTTGGAATCCATAAGAACACTGGGAGTTTCCATTTCCACACAGAGGCATGGGACATTATCTGTAATCAGAATTTGTCTTCTTACCTGAAATACAGTCAATCAGAATCTTTGGATTATGAAGATTGATTCTTTAATTTTGCACCAGAGCTGTATGTTTAATGAATATGGAATATCTGGAAAACTGGCCCAACTGCCCAGCAAACCTGCAATATCAGAACAATGTGTGTTAAATTAGTCAATCCAGGTCCATTTTTGCATGTCTGGTCAATATCTAAAAAATCCCGATATCAGACTGACTGGGACATCAACTGGAATTCTGTGAACAAGTATTCAAATTCCAATTAAGTCACAGCCATCATAGTGGTACAATATCTGGGCTGGATGAAAGAACCAGTCCAGTACCAGGACCAGAACTGGGCCGTGACTTAACTGCTATCTGGTTAACAACCAGCTGTGTTTTATTCAATTTGTTATGGTTAACAGTGTCTGTCTGAGACACTTTATACTTAAAACCTTACTTCCACACGAGACAGTTCAACACACAAGACAGAAATTTCAGACTCCAAACATATTTTGGTTTATCAAGTACATCTGGTGTAAATTTCACAGCGTCATAGCTTCAAAGGGTTCCTTTAAGAGCTCTGTTGAGTTCTTTAACCTTTAGAACCCTACGCCAATTTTACTGAATGTTTTTGAAGTTTGACACACTTTTATTCACCAAAAATAATCAAATCAATTTGAATTATGATATAAATGTATTTTCAGTTGTTATTTTCTGATCCTAGACTCCACAAATATTTCCTTATTTGAGGTGTAAATATTAACAATTTATATACATGTAAATTTGTAAATAAACAAATGCTAATATTTGTATGAATTTGACAATGTTTTGATTAAAAAATGGGCTTATTAGGACCAATTTAAGAAACATGAATTATAAGAAACACTTTACATCGCAGACAGTCTGTTGGAAATTAATCATCCATTAATCCATCCATTGACAAAGATATTTAGAATAATACTTTCTTTACAACATTTGACAGCAGTTTAAATAAATAAACAAACAATTTGAATGTCATTTTCTATTTTTATTATTTTTATCAGTATTATCCCTTCCCAGGAGGTTTATTCTCAAATTTGTGTGAGCAAAGAAGGAGAGCAAGCAGCCCCTTCCTTGTCATTTTCCAACATCAGCTCCACCCCCTCTCACTGGTCAGTCAGAGCCTGTATGCAGGTTGAGCATGTACTTCTGGACAGGGAAGTAAACATGCACTGGAAGCTGCTTTGGCATTTAAACTGGGATTTAATTCAGATGGAAACGAGCTGGATTACTCATAATAAATAAGGTCTTAATAGTTGGATATAATATGTGTATCATGTCTGTTGGTTACTCTGATCCTAAAATATGAAGCCTAGACGATGGCACGTCTACAAAGTGTAATTGCACTGTTGTGTGGTAGCTACACTCTCTTTAATGCTACTGCAGCACCACAAATCCCCACACTCGTAATAATAAACTGCACTATAGACCTCAACTCCCTTTCAGGGTTCTAATAAACCGCACATAATAAAGTCTGTTGGTGTGTCAAGTCATCTTAACGGGGTCACGGCCATTGCCGAGGCATGCGGTCAGCAGCTTGCACTAATCGCACTGAGTGCAAACTGGCTCCGTTTGCACTGTGACCAAAAGGACACGACAGTTCTCGGTATCCCTCTTCCTTCATTAGGCCTAGTCGCTGGTCCATCAATCATTAAAGACCACACACCACTGGCACAAAACACCTTTCTCAATGCAGGTAGCTGTCAAAGAAACAAGCACTCCTTTTAATCCGTAGCTAGAAGTTTGGCTTCCACTGTCGTAGAGCGGCCCCAGTGGTCAGTGCATTGTACTGGCCAGCATTGTTTGTATTGTGTTTTTAACGATATGGAAGCGAAACAGCATTATTCAGCCTGTGTGGTGGGCTTTTAAAGTGCAGTCAAAGGCAGACTGAGGCAGGCAGACATGTTCAAAGGAACTGTCACCAGGGAGCCAAAGATTTTTGAGGCAATTCAGGAGAAACTGGCATTATCACTGAACCCCACAGCAGAGCCGGCATGGCCACCCATGAATAGTAGCCTGGCTATTTCTGGAACACCTGCATTATGTGCTGCGTTCATTATGTGAACAACCTGCATAAAAACACACTGTTTTTCTTCTTGTAGATGGAATGCACAATAATATCTGCTCCATTCTGTATGACTAGATAATGGCTTTGTGGGAAATGTCCAGGAAATTAGCATCTGGCCTGAAAGGTTGTACCAATGCAACATTGCTAAGCTAAGCACATGTTCTGGATGAACAGAGGAGAGAATGCAGCCAGAACTTTGAACAGTAAACTCTTTTTTAGGCGTCACAGCAGAATTTAACTCCCAGAACTTGACATTTCACACTTCACAAGCGCTTACATGCTGTGTTCTAGGCTTCATAACTCAGGATCAGAGTAACCTACAGACATGGTTTGATGTTTGAATGAACAATAGAACTTGAATAACAGCTAGAATTCACTCGTTTCCATTTAATTACATCCCAGTTTAAATGCCATAGGAGACCGGTCAGTGACTTGGGGGCGGGTCTGATGACATTACTGACCCAGATATTAGGTTATAGAGGAAAACAAGAAGAAGTGGGCTGTTTGCTCATTTTCTTCTTTCCTTTTCAGCTATTGTTGTCCAAAAAGCAGAGAGAGAGAGAGAGAGAGAGAGAGAGGGGGGGGGGGGGGGGGAGGTATTAACTGCTGTTGCTTTTCATCCCAAACATCTCCCTAGTCACGCCCCCATGTCCCCTGAGATGGTACAGTCCACATATCACTCTATCAGCAGAATAACCCTTAGTCACAGTTGTCCAGATAATGACCCGGACGCAACCCTTCCACTCGCCTTCTCCACCCCCTCCAAACAGCCACTATTTACTGGACTATCTTTGTTGAGGCGTCCCGTGGGAGGAAAAGGGGGTGCGGGGGAGAAGTCGAGTGCACCATAATGAGCCATATCACTATAAACCTTTAAAAGCCATCTGTACAGCACTGGGACAAAGCCAGTCTAGCTCTTTGGCTTTCCCCCTGACTTCCATGTGGCAGCTTGCTGCCATACCGTTGTAACAGTTGTGCCTGCATGAGGGGTTTGCTGTAATACTAACTGAAGCCGGACACTGTGAATGAATTTATATTTCATGTAAAAGTAATATAGCAGCGGTCAGTGCAGTGGTCAGTACAGTGAATGTTTTATATATGATTACAGCAGCCTGTGTCCTGTGTGGGATATTTGAACTTATATTACGTTTTACTTTCCTCTTTGA
This sequence comes from Acestrorhynchus altus, assembly GCA_034509495.1. NCBI lineage: Eukaryota > Metazoa > Chordata > Actinopteri > Characiformes > Acestrorhynchidae > Acestrorhynchus > Acestrorhynchus altus. Next base: position 48,808,036 of record CM067501.1, read on the forward strand.
TTTTTATTGTATGTTTAACTTCCTTCCCTTCTACTGAGTTTTCTTTCTGTTTAGTCACATAGATTTTAGTTATTAGTACTTTTATGACATTCAAACTGAAAGGAGAACATAAGAGCGAGAACAATGGACAATGGAGCATGTGCTGCTCAATGCACCTATTCATGCTGCAAGCTCCTAGAGCTCCTGATATCTCCTCCATGTTGTGTTTCTACTAGTTCACAGGATGCAGATCTGGCATTAAAACTGAAGCAAAGAGAAGAAACTACAAACCCATGATTCCCTCCATAATCAGGTCTCTTGGCAACAAGATGGCCGAGCTGAATGCACTGATCAGGTTCCAGAGGGAGTACTGTGAGGACAGTCTGCTGTGCTGTTCAGGAACATGGGTTCTGGACCAAAAGTCTTGACTCCTGGCTTTCAGATTGTAAGGCGTAACAGAGATGCCAAACGGAAAGGCGGAGGGATAACTGCATCTGTGAACAACAGGTGGTGTAATCCAGCACGTTGCTGTGAAGGAATGTTCCTGTTGTCCAGACGTTGAACTCTTAGCCATGAGTTTACATCCATATTACCTGCCGATGGAGTTCACGGTCACCATTACTGTCGTTGTTTACATTGTATGTCCAATGCCTGAATAAGTTGAAAATTGCTGCTTTCTCACAAAAACCTTGCAGCTGACATAGACGTCCAGTGACAGTTCTTGTAAAATGGTGATTTGGAAACTTCAGGTGTCTAGTTGATGGCTTGTTGCCTATGTTGTCTCGCAAGGTGGGTGGTGATGTGGGTCTCTGTTACAAAATCTCAAAATGGCAATACATTTTGACATTGTCAAGGTACTGACACCTCACTGTTGGATTTGTTTTACAGGGTTATTATTATCCATTAGCATTTTCACCCCCAAAAAAGAAGGTAAGATTACTAACCAAGTCATTACTAACTAAGTCAGACATGCCTGGCCTGGGTGCCCTCCTGCCTCGGAATCCTGCCTGAGTAGGCAGCATCTCTAGGAGTCAGACAGAGCCTTTTGTCCAAAAACAGCTATATATATATATATATATATTAATTCATATACTGACATTTAAATCATGTAAGTAAACCTTTGTCAGTCTTTCTATAACAAACTGGTCATCATTGGAGGATAATGCTTCCTTCAAAGCGGCCTCCACTAAAATTAAACTATTTGTCCGATGGGATGTTTGCTCTCGGTGATAGCAACTTCCAATTTTGCCAGTAAGGCTTGTGGAGGCTGAGCTAAATAAGAGGATGTTTCTGCTGACATTAGTGGTACTAGTGCCTGTGGCCATGTTGACTTTAGTTATTGAGAGTGAGAGGCGGCAGTGCAATCAGGCTTGTTGATGTTATTGTGTCTTTTCTAAACTGTGTGTGTGTGTGTGTGTGTGTGTGTGTGTGTGTGTGTGTGTGTGTGTGTGTGTGTGTGTGTGTGTGTGTGTGTGTGTGTACACAACTTTTTTTCCATTACACACAGAGACAGGTCAGGAAAGGGGTGTGCGCACATGCGTACACACTTTGCTTTAATAGACAGAGATATGCCAAACACAAACACATACACATACACCTCAGTTTAGGTACACATACACACAAATGCATGCATGTTCATATGAGAGACAGAGACATTACAAAGCATAATACTGTCCCCTAACTTTGGATTTCAATATTTTAAGGTAGAACAGGGAACTATGGTCCAGGAGGGCCAGCATCCAGCATAGCTTAATGGTTTTCCTGAATAAAAACAATGGAAAATGAATGCTGGAAAAATTTGGAACCATGCTGAGAAATCGTGAAGTCAAAGTAGGACATAATCAGCAAAGGTTCATGCAGAGAAAATAATTTTATAAAAAGAACACCTTGCCAAAACACCTTTAAAATATTCTGCATTTTCTATGTATTACTTCCTATATAACTATATCACACATCCAAACATCCGAATATCACACATCACTAGTCAAAGTGATCATGTGCTTATATAAAGTTCCATGTGTTGCAAAATCTGGTGTTGCTTGGGGGGGTTGGGGCTCAGGGTCCTGAGTTCACATGTGTTGGGAGCAAAAGGGGAAGGGCAAGCAGGGCAGGGAGAGAGTTGAGCATCCTGACAGCCTGATGGACAGAGCTGTCCCTCAGTGTTGGTTCTGGCTTGTTGACTCTGCAGGCTCCTCCCTGATTGCAGCAGGCTGAAGGAGCTGTGGAGTGGGTGGGTAATATCACCAGCCATGCAGAGGGCTTTCTGAGTCAGGCGGGTGGTCAGGATGCTCTGAATGGCACCACTGTAGAAGGTGCACATTATGGGGGTTGGGGCTCCAGCTCTTCTCAGTTTACAGAGGAAGTAGGGACGCTGGTGGGCTTTTCTGGCCAGCGATGCTGTGTTGTTGCTCCAGGACAGGTCTTCTGAGACATGCATGTGCATGCAGATGTTCAGAGAGCGATTGTTGTGAGTGTACCACAAGTCTCATTGTCTCATTGTTGTTGCTGATACAGTACATTTGTATCATCTGCAAATTTGACGAAGAGGTTGGAGCTGAGCAATGGTATGCAGTTATTTGTCAGCAGAGTGAATAGAGTGGGGCTCAGCCCACATCCTGGGGGGGCCCTGTGTTCAGTCTGATGATACTGGATGTGTTGCTGCCGACCCTTATTGCCTGTGGCCTCCCAGTCAGAAAGTCTAGCAGCCAGTTGCACAGTGAAGTGTTTAACCCCAGCCTGTCTAATTTGAGAATGAGCTGTTTGGGGAGGACAGTGTTGAATGCAGAGCTGAAATCCATAAATAGCATTCTAACATAAGGGTCTTTTTTGTCCAGATGAGTGAGGGCTGTGTGTAGGGCAGTGGAGATGGCATCATCGGTTTGAGCGATTGGACCGATATGCAAATTGAAAGAGGTCCAGGCAGGAGGGGAGGATGGACTTGACGCATTGCATGACTAGTCATTCAAAGCACTTCATAAGAATGGGGAGAGTGCCACCGGATGGTAGTCATTGAATCAGGATGGCGATGCCTTCCTTGGGACAGGTATGATGATGGGTGGTGGTTTTGAAGCATGTGGGGACAAAGGCCTGGCTCAGCAAGGTGTTAAAGATGTCTGTGAAGACAGCTGCCAGTCCCTCAGCACACAACCAGGAATATTATATATATATATAATATATAATATATATTATATATATATATATATATAATATGTGTGTGTGTGTGTGTGTGTGTGTGTGTGTGTGTGTGTGTGTGTGTGTGTGTGTGTGTGTGGATGGGCTAAATGCAGAGGTCAAATTCCCCTGGGGGGCAGCCTTTACCTTTGTGTATGTTCAGTGTAACTAATACAATGGGTAGTGAGTGTAAACAAGGAGGTAGTCATAATGTTATGGTTGATTGGCAAATAGCATCAATATGAGGCTGTAACTGAAGGGATGGCCATATTTCTATGTTTTATTCTATACTCTATATTAAATCTATATTATATTTTTCATCTACTCTGTTTGTTCATGCATAGAATTCCCCAAACTGGTCAAGTCAACAAGGAAACCTTCACAGTTAAGTAACAGCTATAGCTACTAGGTAGACCTTGTGTCACACCTCAGGACTGACTCGTGTCAAATAATATCTAAGCTTTTTCAATGTCTTGCACATTCAATAATGATGTTGAATTTTTTATGTTAGGAAAGGCTCAGTCGCTATGCATTATGTGACCAAATGTATTATTAAACATTTCCATTCACATGAATTGCAGTAGCTCTAGACTTAACTCTAAACACTAATGACTGCTGACATTAATAATGGCAGTAATCACTCAAGGGTTAAATGACCACATGTTCCATCCAAAGGCAATGCTGTTTCCACAGCCCCCCATATGAAGTCACATGCATGCTCTCATAAGGCTAAAATGGCCACAGATACGAGATGTTTCCTTCAGCTTCTTGGGTGGTTCATACAGCCATGAAATAATGTGTCATGGCAGCCGAGGACCAAAACATGGTGGCCAGTTTTAAATGACACAGACAAACACACACACACACACACAAATGCCAGAGGGTGGTGGAACTTCCATACTGGAAAACACATGCCCAAAAATACCCCATATCCCTCCTTCCTAATGACTTAGTGTGACCTACAGTGCACAACACACACACACACACACACAGTCACACAACGAATTCCTGGTTTAAAACAGTCAGGGCTGGTGTCATATATTCTGCCGGAGTGTAAGCAGGAGTTGAGCCCCTATTCCGCAGAGAGCTGGACAGCTGTGTGAAGGAGTGGGAAACCCCCTCCATCCCCCTCCATCCCAAAGCCTCCATTACGCTCCACTCTACAGCTACAAACACCTGACACTCCTGTGCCTGAGCCAGACTCATTATGACAGGGACTTTTGAGCCATTTCAAAGCCCGAATGTGGTGGACGTGTCGGAACTGAGGGGTGACCTTTAGACAGAGCTGGCTAATTAGCAGCTCTGTCAGTGCGTGAGCGCGTTGGCCACAGTCGTGGCCTCACCACCCCGGTTGATAAATAACGGGAAGAACCTTTGTGCACTGAACTCACTTACCTTACAAAGGCACCTGCCCTAGTGGAGCAGGGGCCGAGGTACACAGATACACACGCACTCGGAAACATGCACATAAGCATTGCATTAAGGCCTGGCGATGTGACCAACTGTCAGACAACATGCACATGGCATTTTGCATTGGACTGCACACAGACATCTTTAGGTGAAGAGTTCAATGCCGGCTGCTGGTAGAATCTATTCCCGCTCAACGTGTCCTATTTTAACCCTTTCGTGCCTGCCAGTCTTGAAAAGTCATTTTCTATGTGCTGTACGCTCATGTTTTGCCGAACTTCATAAGGTTCTCTCTCTCCTGCACAAAGTTCAGCTCCAGATATCGCCATTTTTCTCACACCGCAGAAATTTCAAAGGCACTTATACGAAATTTTGGTTTTATAATATTTCGGGTTATAAGATATAATCTGAAGGGTTTAAAGAGGGAATTTTTGTCATATAGCATTAATAATGATAATAATTATTAATGATCTTTAAACATCTTTGTAAAACAGCTTAACCAAGGAAGTGTGAATTGAAAAGAAGGTGAAATTTGACACATTAATTAGAAATATAATGAGTAAAAATCATTGCTGTTCATTAAACTGGCCAATTTTGTTTGCCTTCAAATATTTTGGTATAAAATTAAGCTATTTATTAAATAAAGTTATTTTTTTTTAGTTAATTTTGGAATTTCCCATTTATGATGGTAAGGATAACATCATACATCTTACCCATCCCTACACTGGGTCATATGGCATCAGTCTGGGATGTACAAGACTAGCCCACAGAATGCTCCGGGGGGGAGGGGGCGGGTGGGTACAGGACATGAGTAACCCTAAACGACTAGGGGGATACCCTGGTCTGGAAATGTCAAAACAAGTGTCCTAAGGGCCCATCCAAGACCTCCATGAGTGTCCCTGAAGATATTTAAAGAACACCCAGGAAAGTCACCCCCTGGCCAATAAATCAGCCTCTGAGTCACTTCTCTGAGTTGTGTAAGGGTTTTACCATTTAGGGGGAAGCCCCTCTGCTGCGTTCGACGCTGTGACTTCTCGGGACCTCGAGGGGCTTTCCTTAGAAGAGCACATGCGCACGACGTTACACACGGCACACACCCGGAAAAAAAACACTGTCTGTCTCGCCCACCCTCAATCATGAAACTCGTCTGTATGAGAGAAAACCCTCTCAGGCCTGGAGACACACTTCTCACTTCCCAGCTTTGAAGGCAGACAAATGTGCAGGTCTCCATGGAAGTGCTTCCGCTCCCCTTCCCCGAACCGATGGCCTGCGTGACTTTGTGCACATGTGTGCCTGAGTCTGAGTGTTGACAGGTTCAGTTTGCAGGCTTTCATTAATGACTCTGCCACACTGTGACAAGCCTACAGTCATTACCGCAGCTCTGCCTTCACGCCTAGCTACTGCACACTGAACACTACTGGATGCCCCTTAAGGAGTGAAGAAGTGCGCACACTCACACATCCTTTCAGGGTTTAAAGAAAGCAGAACAGCACACATGGATGGATAGGAGACAGAGCGCTACCTCGTGCCAGAGCCGTCCACAACCTTGATTTTTGCAGTTACAGCGTCCAGCAGTGAAACCCGTGCGACTGAAGGTGTTGTCACTGAGGCGTGAGACTGAGAGAGAGGAGAGGCCCGTATAAAAATCTGATATGTGGTTCGATAAAAATGGGTCACATCCTACATTTTCCCTAGATTTTATACTTTATTCATTGAGGTGCACTTCATGACGTCTGTGTGGGCTTAAGTACCAAACGCTGAATGTTCAAATTTTATGTGACCATTTTCCGAACCATCCCGTAGAATTCAACTATGTTCTTCCTTTAATCTTTAGAACCCGAGGCCAATTTTGTGGATTGTTTTTTTTTACTTTGCCATACTTTTATTCAGCATTTTTTTTAAGTATTTACAGGAGACGGTCACACATACCAGATATTCATATTTTCAGATGATCCCGAGCTACTCAAATGTGTGTCTATAACATATGAAATTGACCATGTTTTGATCAAAAATCTACTCGCACCTACAATTTATTTATTTTTTGCTTATAAAGATGATCAGAAATGTGAATTTTGATGTTTTCTAAGTCGGATGGAATATTGGAGATTAATCCAGCTCGGAAAACAGAATTAAATCCCAGTTTAAATGCCATAGGAGCCTTCCATTCCATCCACATGTACGTCACCTTCATGCAGGCTCTGACTGATCAGTGAGAGGGGGCGGGGGTTATTCACATCACTGACCCTGATATTGGGTTACAGGTGTTTACTTTCCTTGAGATTCAAATTTCAGAATAAAAGTCCCGAGCCGGGATACAACTCATGCATACATAAATAGCAAAAAATAAATAAATAAAAAAAATAAATGTTATTTTTTAATGTATGCCATGTATTTTGAAGTACTTATTATATATATAAACATCCTTGTCAATCTAATCATTACAAATAACTCAAAAATATTGCATTTCCAGCTCCAAAAATAATCTGGCACGTGTCACTGTCTCCTATAAATTCTTTACTTTAATTCTTTCTTTCTTTCTTTATTTATTTTAGCAAATAAAAGTATGTTAAACTATGAAAACAGGAAGTTCTAAATGTTAATTATGTAATCAGCCAAACAATTGACAACAAAAATGGCCACAAACATCTCGAACATAATAAATATGCTGGAAAAGAAACGAGGGGATGTAATCTATTATCTTTGCCACAGATTACAGAGTGTGGACAGAGTTAATGGAGGAAAAAGAGCACACACTCATCAGCCACTTCACTACATGTTCACTAACACAAAGCCACTCAGCCGCTAATGTGCTTTGATGTGCCTGTCAGTGCATGTGTGTATGTGTGTCCATCTTGTGTGAGCGCTGTGTGTTGTGCACAAGGCTCATAGGAGGTGATATACTGAAAATGCTGTTTACCAGTTACACTACCTGCTGTCATACTATGAGTCATACCACTGGTTCCAGTAATATTTTTGCTCATACCCAGAGGTGATGTTAGACTATAATGTTGGTCAGCATCTGTATATATTTGAAGAAGGCCTACATAAGGATTAAGTGCCCCACATCAGGCAGCGTCCCAAATTAAAGCAATTCCCTGTTCATCTACAATGAATATCTACACCAATCAACCATAACATTGACCATCTCCTTGTTTCTACACTCTCTGTCCATTTTATCAGCTCCACTGACCACACAGGAGCACTTTGTAGTTCTATAATTACAGACTGTAGTTCATCTGATTCTCTGCAGACTTTATCTCCTCCTTTCACCCTGATCTTCAATGATCAGGACCCCACAGGACCACCACAGAGCAGCTATTATGTGGGTGGTGGGTCATTCTCAGGTGGCGTGTTAGTGTCTATTGCGCTGGTACAAGTTGATCAGATACAGCAGTGCTGCTGGAGTGTTTAAACAGTGTCCACTCACTGTCCACTCTATTAGACACTCTTACCTTGTAGATGTAAAGTCAGAGACAGAAGTTCATCTGTTTCTGCAGTTTGTGTTGGTCGTCCTCTAGTCCTTCATCAGTGCTCACAGGACGCTGTTGGCTGGATATTTCTGGTTGGTGGACTGCTCTCAGTCCAGCAGTGACACTGAGGGGTTTAAACACTCCAGCAGCACTGCTGTGTCTGATACACTCATTTCAGCGCAACACACACTAACACACCACCTCCATGTCAGTGTCACTGCAGTGCTGAGAATGACCCACCACCTATATCAGAGGTGAATGTAGAAATGAGGGGTGTATATATGTATAGCGACGTAAACAAAGGACATTGTGGTTGGAAAGCAAGGAGGCACTACTGCTGATGTAGAATACAGTTTATTTAGGCTGAAATATGAATTAAATCTAAAAACCTTCTCTCTTACTCTTACCTTCTCTGCCTTTCATTTTGCTGGGAACCCCCTCCTCCTCTGCTTCAGTTGAACAATTTGCACAATTGCAAAGGTATGAGAGACCACCCTGTGCTCTGCCAGCATCTAGATGACTCCAGAAGGTCAGGGAAAGCTAAATTAGGGCTTCACTTTGCTCTTCCATAATCTCACACAAGCCCTTTCGAACACAGGGATGAAGGCACTACAGGAATCTACAGCACACACACACACACACACACACACACACACACACACACACACACACACACACACACACACACACACACACACACACACACAGGATCACCTCTGACCCCACACTGCATGCTGCCTCCCTTCTCCCTTATCTTTTATGGCTGAGTGCTTCTCTCTGACACACTTTTGAAAGTGACTGTGTGTGTGTGTGTGTGTGTGTGTGTGTGTGTGTGTGTGTGTGTGTGTGTGTGTTGGGAGTGGAGGGGTTGAGCATGTGCCCAAGTAAAAATCATCAGCGCTGACTATCTGAACATTCTGTCTGAATGGTTGCTCACACCTGCATATTAGTCACACACGACTGCACACACACACACACACACACACATTCCCATTCGGTGTCTCTCTCTAACAGTGACACTTAGGCCCTGCCTTTGTCAGGTGTTCTCAGTGTCTCTTGACGAGGTGGTGTCCACTCAGAATGAGTAATTGCAGGCAGAAGAGAACAGAATGGAGGGGGGCTTCGAGGCTCACCAACAACACTCAACAACACTGAAAAATGTGATGCACTGGACTCACCTGATTCATAGACAGTTTTGTAATTATATTTCGCTATGCTTTACACTCTACACTCTATGCTCTTCACATTACACTCTATGTTATATCCTCTACACACTTGGCTCTACACTCTACACTCTACTGTCTACTCTCTTCACTCCATGTTCTACACTCTACATTCTACACTTTACACTACATATGCAAATGTTTACAGCTTCACAGTATTTTAGCCACTCCTCTGATATGAGGCCCAGAACTTGGAGCTGAAACAGAGACCCTGCGTTTAGGTGCACTCCAGTTCATATCTGTCAACACTGGGATATAAAAATAAGAAACTTTTTCCAGCATTCCTGCCCTCAGCTGTCCCAACACCCCAACCATTGTCCATGTAGCCCTTTAGACATGGGTTAAAACCTTGAATCAAAAAATCACCCTCAGGCAATCACTTAGTGTAACAAGGATTAGATTTATAAATTTTAAATAAGTCAGCATTTGTACCACAAGAGCAGGAAAGGTGTGCCGAGAAGATTTTAATGTGCAATATTTGTTCATGTAATCTTTAACCAGACAAGTCATTAACATCTAGGTCTTATTTGCCTTGCAAGCAGCACACTGGCATTTGAAGGAAAAGAGAATTACAGAGCAAGAAAAAAAATTAAATATATAAAAATAAAAGTAAAAGTAAAAGTTTTTAATTTAAATAGTTTGTGTTATGAAATATTATGGCCCCGGATTAAGTGACTATAATGCTTATAATAACTAAAAACATTTTTAGTTAATCTCATTGCAAAATGTCCTTTATTATCAGTTGTCATTTTGTCTAATGTGACTTTTACAAGACTTTTATTCTAGCATTGGAACTGTCTGCACACATAAACACGTGCTGGAATGGAAAAGACTCAGACTTGAATCTCAGATATTCAAGACTCAACTCAAACTCAGTCCACTTGGACTCGACTCGGATCTGAATCCTAGTGGTGCAAGACTTGAATTGTTGTCCCAGAGACTCAACAATCAACTCAAACTCAGAGATTTGAGACTCAATGTAGACCTGCATTAAAACTCAAAAGAGAAAGACTGTGATAACTAGAGCCTGAGATCCACACTTTGTGGACATTTACCTTCCAGGTTCTAAGCTTCATAAATCAGGATCAGAGTAACCTTCAGAGAGGAATGCAGCTCAGAAAACATGTAAAATATACTTGTTTCCAACTGAATTAAATCCCAGTTTAAATACCAAAGAGCTTCCAGTGCATGTTTACTGCTCTGTCCACGTGTACATGCTCAACCTGCACACAGACTCTGGCTGATCAGTGAGGCGGGAGGACTGATAATGTCACTGATCCAGATATTGGGTTAAAGAAGAAAATGAGATGGGTTGATTGCTTTTTTTTTTCACAAAGTGTTCAAATTTCAGAATAAAAGTCCTGAGAAGCAATAATACCAATACATAAGAAAAATCTTAAAAGATTATTCTGTTTTTTATTTTATTATAAATATCTTTTTCAGTCTAATCACTATAAATAATTAATTTCAAAATTCCAAAATATTGCATATTCAGCTCAGAACCACTCTTCACGCTCAAGTCTAAACATAATGTCTGATATATAAAGTATTATTTAGTGTTATTTATTTAGACTCCCTGTAGACTTGAGTTAGACTTGCAGCTCAGAGAGTTGACTTGGACTCACATTCCAGAGACTCAAAGCTTTTCTGTGCGCAAATAAACACTCGCTTCAGCAGTAGGTGCACCTTAAATGACTGGTATTCAGTAATTCGAGGGGTCTTTCTGCTTTTGGACATCAGAGGACTGTTCTGATATATTTTATTTATGTATTAGTGAATTATGTACATGTGTGTCAAGTGAAATCAGTGCAGCACTATTTTCAGTGAAGGCTGTCTTCTATGATTTTAAAGATTGATGAGCCCTTTAACTGTTTTTGGATCACAGACAGAAACATGACATCATGGTGAAAGCAAGCCTGGTGAAACAGTGGGGAGTTATGAGACCACTTCACCTTCCCTCTGAAGAAAGGCAGAACGAGTCTAAGCCAGAGAGAAAGAGTACAAAATCAGTTTGCGTCTCAAATGAGCCACAATAAAGGTTTAGTGGTTAGTAAATATAGAACGAATAGATGATGAAAGCCAATAAAAAAAAAGGCCAAGGCCTTCAGCTAGAGTACGACTGTTCCCTGCTGATTACAGTTGGCTTTTGAAGCCTCCAACACAACCTGCATCTTAAAATCTCTGCAGAATGTATTTCTGATAGGTGGGTCTAGACATCAGTGGTCCCCTGTCGCATACACACACCTACCACCTGGTTGCCACGGTCACCTCTTCACCTTGCTTTGGTTGGAAGTTATTGTTTATATTTCCATGCTGATTTATTCTTGGTACTCATGCATTGTTGCAGCAGGTGACAGCGTTGTTAATCTGCTTCCAGAGTGATGTAGGGCTGGGTTTTTCAAAAGCAGCAAAGGAGGGTCATGAAGATTCTGATGTGATCACTTTCTCAAAATTCCTGAAAATGTATTTTTATGAATCATTATGGTGTTAATAGTTTGTTCCACTAACATACTCAAATTATCACCCAACGGGAATTCCATGTCCATGTTTACACTTCAATCGGAATAGAGATTTAGATTACAATTTATTTTTTATAATTTTTTTTCAATATATATTTTTTTTAATTTTCCAATTTTTCACCCTAAAGTCTAAATTACTAATTCAGACGTGCCAATTACCCATCCCCCCCAAGTAGTTTCCCACATTATGTTCCCTGCTCTCGTGTTTATTAAATCTGTGTTCATTAAACATCATATATACTTCTTATCAATACCTGGTTTAGAAAATTAGTGCTTAGTGTTAAATCAGGTGTGTTGCTGATGGAATTGAACACATCCAGGCACTGGCTGGGGACATCAAGGAGAAATCTGGAAGCTTCGTGACCGCCGCAGTGGTTAGACAGCGGTTGATTCCGAGAAGCTGCAGAACTTCTGAGAAGTGCAGATCTCGGTAAGAGTTATAAAGGTTGATCAATAAAATAAAATAAATTGTTTATTTTGTTTAACCAGAGTAACAGTATAGCATATCGTCGCCGTCCAATGACAAACACCTGTCTCCAAAATGGCAACTCTGAAGAAGAAAGCAAAAGTGTTATTACCTTGTAATGGAAATGAATATAAAATAAAAAATGATAAATAATTTTAGAGCATTTCTATAGGTTTGTTCATCCAGGAGTATTTGTATGGTCTACAGAGCGGCTACAGGCTTCGAACCATAAAGAAAATTGGCAAAAAATGGAGATGCATGGTTTTCAAATCATATTTTTAAAATTATTTAATATAAGAAAATATTTTTTCTCGTTCAGATTTAGATTCTTTATCTTACAAATCGAAAAATTGTTGGTTTTTTAGACCAAACTTCATTACATATTAAATGAATGTAACTCTGTCAAGGACACATCAGGTTATTAATAAAGGACAGTGAATTAAACAGCAGAAACATCAGCCACTAATGACTCTGCTGAAAGACATCAGAGGTCCAGGTGTTCCATGCCATCCCATCAGATCTGACCAGTGAAGGCCTTACTGTGGTCTGAGCTCAGCTGAATGTACAGCATATAAAATATGTCCTGTAGTAGGTCTGCCAAAAAAGCCATGATGCTGCAATGATGTCACTCTGATCACCTCACATGGCTCTCAGAATGATGTGGGCCAAACTATGTTAAGCAGAATGGGTAGAGGGACGGAGCACTATTATGATAATGGGGGGATTAAGGGAGATTAAGGAGATATTGGGAGTAAGAGTCAGTTAGACTGCAACCTCTCTCACTCTATCTCTTTCGTTTCCTCTCTGCTTCTCTGGTCTTCAGCTCCTCCCTCTCTCTGTATAGCTAATACCTTCTCCTTTGTTTCTCTCGCTGCCTCTCATCCTTCCTCTCTCATGCCAGGCTGCAGCCCTATTGTGATACGCTTTGGAGAACAGGGTTGTTTCTGTACTTGCTGACCCTGGCTATTCATTGAGGTCCTGACCAATGAACTTTAACCCTTCACAGCGCTGAGTCGTGTCACAAAGACAAAAGAATGCCTGGAGTTCATAACATGCAAGCTTTTTCTCTTTTTGTCTCACATGCCACTGTCCATATTTAGGTTGCCTTTGTTTTGTTTATAGGGCAGATGTGCATAATGCAAGATGATGATGCATGATTCAAATAATACAATGCATGAATAATATATATGAAATATAGGGTGAAATATATGGTTTAAAGGAGAAATATCCAGCATTTTACGTGCATTTACAGCTTTAAAAGTGGACACATGGAGGACACTTGTTTTGATGTTTTTGGAATTTGAATAGATTCTAAAATATTGCTATATGTGATATAATTGATGTAAAAATGCTTTGCATTGCGTCCATCTCTCTGATGAGAGCCAGAGTCTGTATGCAGGTTGAGCATGTACACGTGGACAGAACAGTAAACAAGCACTGGAAGCTCCTTTGGCATTTAAACTGGGATTTAATTCAGGCTGAGTGAATGTTTCCTGTTATCTAAGCTCGATTACTGGCTGATCACACGATGAGGACCAGAAAAGGTTAGATGTTCTGGGGTTTGTGACATCACAAAAGCAGTGACTTCTCACTGGGACATTTTCCCTCTTCATTTTTCATATCTGGACTTGAACTGAACCTTTAAAAGGTGAGGAAATTAGGTTTTTGGACATATGGGAACTAAACTGAAAATGGGCCATACAAATCCTGATGCCCACACACACACACACACACACACACACACACACAAAGGTTAATAGAAGTATTGACATTTAGGCCTCACTTAGCCCAGACATTTGCAATATATATCCCAGATATCCCTTATTTGACCTGGCTGAAAATCACCCCCCCCAGACACACACACACACACACACACACACAGGCATCCTACACTGTCTAAAACAAAGACACATACATTTTTCCCCTCCTTACAGACTGTCCTCCTCCCATCTAAATAGGCCGTAGAGAGCCGTAATTATGAGGAGGGAAGTGTGTATTTATAGGAGAGTGCGGATAAATGGCAGAATGACTAGCTGTGTGCCACACCGTTATATTTAACAAGCCCTGATGTCAACACCATTCTGGACGGTTGCCATGGATTCTCCCTCCCATGGACGAGGAAGACGCTTATTGGTCATGTGTAAGTAAAGATGCTGAAGTGTGGTGAATCGCGGTGGTGGTGGTACCTGACAGCAGACATCTACACGTCCATCGACATCAAGCATCAGTTCAGAAACCAGTATGCCACAAGGGACATCTCAATGGCGTCATAATTGTACCCCAAAAGTGGCTCCTGAAACGACATTGTGACTCAGTAAGCTGCTGTTTTGATGATCTTGCCTAAACGTGGGCCTAAATATGTCCAAGTGATTCGGCATGTATTCAAAAAGGTGTGTTCCAATAACCTTCCATCGCTACCTTTTCATTTCAGACTATACCTCGCATTCATCTTCACTTCTCTCTTTCTGGAATGAAGGGCAGCCCTTGGCCTGTTTCATGTTTCTCAGACACCCTGCTGATAAGCTATATCTTTCTGGACCTGGCCAGTGTAACGGAATCTGTCTGTGGTTATAATCTGACCTGGGTCCTTACCTCCCTGCCCTGGATCTGCATGATTGAGTGGTAGTCTTACATGCTTAACGTTCTCCTCTAAGCACGTAGATGCCCTGATCCAGTATATTGTACTGGTATTGGTGCTGATATTGCCTCTGATTCTGTTTCCTGGTATTGGTCATTAATAATCTCTAACAGTACTAAAACAATGTGCTCTGGAGGTCTAACGCACTAAGGATCTGAGGATCGCAGGTTGGAATCTCAGGTCGTGCTGTTCATGCCATCAGCAGCCAGAGTGTGAGAGAGCAATATTGGCCATGCTCTATCTGGATGGGTAGATGGCGCTCTCTCCCCACATCACATCCAGTACAATCCTGGATGCCACAGGCATCTTTTAGCCATTGTATCAGAGCTGGGGACCCAATGCTTTCTTCTGAGCGTTTTGGCTGCCCAACAATGATGTAATATACTACTGGCTGCTGCCACAGGTCAAGCCATTTGTGGGTGGTTTCCACTTGGGCCACCAACTGACATCTTCTGCAGGTAGGAAAAAATCATGGATGCACATTAGGATTACCTTCATATGCACACCAAACCATGCATCCCTCGCTTCATTTGTTTACGCACAAATAAGTGTGGTCTGATATTGTCTGAACACATGGAGCTGAAGGTAACCATTTCCAATAGAAGACCATAAAGCCCCCCACATTGGGCTGTGGAGTGGTAGAACTGCATCTTCTAGAACAAGCTTTCTCAACCTGTGGGTCAGGCCAGACCCGTCCTCAGTTTGAGACAATGCAATGTCTGGGTGTCTGCTGCAGTGAACCAGAAATGCAGAAGATTCTTAAACTTAGAAAGAATGGCAACACTGTTCCTCAGAATCAAAATGAGGTGGTAAAGGAAGAGAACTCCTGTTCTACAATGAGGAGCACATCTGATAAGTTTGGGATGAGTGGATGTAATGTGGGTGGACCAGAATTACCAAGAACTAATGGCCGTTTGGATGGATGCAATTCAGTCCTCATAGCCAAGTTCCAAAACCAAATTGGCCCAATGGTGTCTGCTATCTGGGGTTGGAGGAGCAGGTGTCTACAAACCTGCGGATGGACACACAGGGCATGTAAAAGCCCTGACTGTGAAGCAGGGCAGGACAAGCCAGCAGCCTAAAGTGTCCTGAGGGTCTCCATAAAGAGCTCTTGCAGCATGTTATCTGTCTGGTACAGTGAGAGGCCTGCTGAGCTGAGGATGAGAAGCTGCTGGGGCAAAGCGATCAGGCGTAAAGCTCCTTAACCAAAGCGAGCCCTCTTTAACTCTCAGCTCTCAGCAAAGAAAAAAGCGGGCAGAGAGTCTTTTTACTCTCAGGATTATGTCACTTTTCTTATACAGCATTGAGCCCCACAAACGACCAGGGAGGGTATCAGTGTGGGAGGTGAAAGTGGGGGGTGGGGGGTTGGGAAGGGTATCAGTATGGGAGGTGAAAGTGGGTTGGGGGTTGGGAAGGTATCACATGGGAGGAAAGTGGGGTGGGGGTGTTTGGGGAGTGGTATCAGTATGAGGTGAGTGGGGAGGGGATAAGTTGGGAGGGTATCAGTATGGGAGGTGGAAGTGAGGCATCTGCCTCAGTGGTGGGGTTATCAGTGGGGGGTAGTGGGGGTGTCAGTGGGAGATCAGAGGGGATAGTGGGGGCATCAGAGGCAAGGAGTGTAAGTGGGGGCAGGGAGGCCATGGGGGTGTTATTGGGTGGTATCAGAGGTGAGGGGTATCAGTGGGGGTATCAGTATGGGGGGTATCTGTGGATGAAGATAAGCTGCTCTGACACTAATGTTTACTCCAGCAAGACTGAAAAGCTGAAAATAGTGCAGCGCTTTGTGAGTGTGCGCAGACTGGCATGAAGAACAAAGCATGTTGGATCAAGGGTGTTTCATCCGCTGGTGAAAAGCACGTGACTCCGCGGAGCCCAGAAAGGGGGGGGGAGTTTTATTTATTGTAAAATAAATAGTTGGACCCAGAAGGAAGTGTGGGATTTCAGTGCTGTTGGAAGATAAAAGATAAAAGATAAAAGTAAATTATTAAAGATTTAGACTGATATGATCAATATTTATTGATCTACACATACAGAAGTCGTGTCTCTCTGCATCAGGTTTAACACAACATGCCAGACATCTCTGCATGGAGTTGTAGAGGTTCCTACTGGTGTCCTGTGATGATCCATCCCATGCAGCTTGAATGTTCTCACTCAGTTCTGCAGATGGTGTGGTAGGGGTGGAGTGTTGATAGAGCGTCCAATAGCATCCACACATTTTCAATCAGGGACAGGTCTGGAGATGAGACCGACCACAGCGTAGTATCTGTGTCTTCAAGGCAAGATCTTGAGATGGCAGAAGTATGTGGACGAGCGTTGTCCTGTTGGAATAGAAGACAGGAGTGTGTGTTCAGAAAAGGTAGAACCACTGATTGCAGAACCTCATTAACGTAACCTTGGACTGTTAAAGAGCCTGTAATGAAGACCAAAGGTGATCTGGCATCATACAAAACTGCACCCTTTCTGGACATGTGAAGCATGATAAACCATTGATTTGGCGCTGACCACAGTGCTCCTCACACAATGGTTGGTCGTCTCTTTCAAGACAAAAGCGGGACTCGGCAATGCTGCCTTTCTGAGTGACTTCATGCCAGTCTGGCACAACAATATTGCAGTTGTGAATTGCATTTGGTTGATTCCTTCTGGATGACTTCCTTCTCTTTAAGATGATGAGTGTTTTTCCACCCCTTGACTGAAGTCTGTTTTGAATTGTATTGTTCCATGCTGCACCGTGGTCCTGGAGGAGCGTTATTCCGCTCCACTGTGTATGTGAACTCGGACGGAATGACAATAAAAAGAATCTTGACTCTTGAGATCTCATTTGTGCAGCTTGTCAACCACCTTCACCATCAGAGTCCAGTTTAGACCTTCATCTGAATCCAGAATTCCTGTTTGTCAGCAGGTTATTGCACATAGGTTGTAATAAAACACATATAGCAACTGAACTGGTCCCCAGTTTCAGAAAAGCTTCTAAGCACCTTAGTCTTAAGATCAACATGTAGAGAGAGTGTTCAGTGCAATGCTTGTGTGACCATTCAGGAATCATGTTTATATTAAGGAGCTTTCTGGAAAACGTGGAGAGGGAGAGGGATGGGGGGGGGGGGGGGGGGTCCTCACATGTAAAATCACTACTCAAAACCGTTCTGAAGGCAGCACTGCCTCTGAGGCAGAACAAATGCAATTGGTTCAGAGAATAACCAGTTCAATAGCCAGTAGGCTGAGCTTTAGAAATGTATTTCTGCTCCTCAGAGCTGTATATGTGGATGAAAGGTGTGCTTTGAGATTTTGTTGTTTGTTTTTAAGAAATTCTTTTTAAAGGTGTTGGTTTCTGCCTGCCTCTAAGGCAACATTTTCTTGGGTTGGTTTCTTATCGGCTAACTAATCACATAACTTTGTGCCATTAACAAAAAAAATGCTATCTTATCCTTTGAAACCCACTGCATTGAAAACTTGGGATGGATCATTACTCAAATATTCATACTTCCAATCCATTGTGTTTACTTTTAAAAATCAATCTTGGATTGTAAATATTGATATTTAATATAAAACAAAATAAGTGAAATACTGAAAAGTAAGGCAGACAGCCAGCACTGACAGATTTGCTAAAAAATGACAACATACTGTTATTTTTAAAACATACATGAACTTATAAATTTATAATGATATAGTTATTATAGTTATAAAATCAGTTAAAGTGGCTGTACGATTTATAGGCTCTTTATTAAAAGTAAAGGCACTTTTAGAAAAAAAGAAAATGTATCTCCAAAATGAGCATTAGAGCATTTCTATCTGTCTATTCATCCAGAATGATTTACACAGAGTACAGAGCAGCTACAGGGTTCAACACATGGAGGAAACTATGCGGTTTTCATTGGACAGTGATATGAGAGACAGAAAGCAAGTGAGGATGAGAAAGATCGAGTATGAGAGAAAGAAATAGAGATAATGAGGGAGTGAGGGCATGAAAGAGAGCGAGAATATGAGAGTGAGTGAGAGAAAGAGAGAGAGAGAGAGAGAGAGAGAGACAGATAGAGAGAGAGAAAGAGAGACAGATAGAGAGAGAGAGAGAGAGAGAGAGAGAGACAGATAGAGAGAGAGAGAGAGAGACAGATAGAGAGAGAGAGAGAGAGAGAGAGAGAGAGAGAGATGTTTTTAAATAAAAAATGATGTCAACATCTGTACACTCATTAAATAATAATTAAGGGTTGTTCGACATACAGACGGACGATATCTCACATTAATAACTATTACATTTAATACTCAGGTAATTAGTGTGACTGTAATCACGAGGTAACTGAAGTACACTCTCACACTATGCTCTTTATTTTTCTTGGGTTTATTAAACCTCACTTTTCAGAGAGTCTCACTCTGCGCTCACTCTGCACTCCTCACACCCCGCAGGCCGGAGCGACACACCCATACAGCCACTTAGTAATTAGTACCCATCATATACTTAAGTGCCATATTAATGTATTACAGCTACAGACATAATAACACACTGGCGTCACTGTCTTCAGATCTGACTACGTCCTGAGCAACTTAATGACTACATGAGAGTTCCTTATGGGTCTCAGTGTCTGGCAGAAATTCTGTGACCAGTTTATTTCCAAATGCTGAGAACCATCATTTCCCACACTTTCACCATCACACGCAAAGCACACACCACATCAAAAAATATCGTTGGCTTAAAGCAACATGATGTCACATTTTTACCATAAAATGGTGACAACACCTACTTGTTAGCTATTGAACATGAGTCTTAAAGCTGTGTTTACATGGTGGAATCAAAGATGTGCCCCTTAATGTAACACGGTCACATGCAGTGAAGGAAAGACTGGATAGAAGCTGTGAAATGCTGCCTTAGAGGCTAGTTTGTTGTGCAGTTTTTCAAAAAGCAAACAGAAAATTATTTCTTAAAAATAACAAAATGTCAAACTGAATTTCACACATTTTATGCAATGCATCTCCAAGTTTATGATATGTGTCCCATGTCTGTAGGCTACTCTGATCCTGAGACATGAAACCTAGAGTACCTGCAGTGTTAGGGACATATTTAGGGATCTAAGAGTAACCTTTTTTCAAATGGGACAGAGTTTTTTTTTGACATTTTGACAATCTGCTCACAGATTTAATAAATACTGAATCGTTGCAGGGTACGTGAAGTCAGACCACGCTATGCTCTTCCACAAAAGGTGACCCAGCAGCTTAGGGTACCAGTACCAGGGCTTTCTCCATCATTAAGCAATGGACCTGATCCAGTCTTAAGTGTTAATTGGACAGTTTTAATTCCACAATCTTGGTGATGGAGAGAGAGCGAAGGGTTGAGGTCAATATACGAGAGAAGTGTGAGAGCTAGGAGCACCTCCACACTGGTTTCATCTCCAAGAGGCAGAAAAAAATAATTAAAAACCCCTAAAGAACTGCTATATTTACAGCTGAAGCAGACCCACCATCTGCTTCTAATCAGTTACTGTTGATACTGTTATTAAGTTTTTATTTTTGCCATAAATGATGAATCCCTTTACTGCTTGTTTGCCATCTTGGTCTAAGCTTGAATTGTGGTTCAATGAACAGAAAGGATTTTAATATTTCCAGTTCCTCCAAGGTTCAAGCACAAATTAAACTTTCATTTACTGTCACTTAAAATCTGTGAACAAACAAACAAGGAAGCAGACCACCAAACAAATGAACAAACAAACAATTAAATAAATAAATAAATAAATAAATAAATAAATAAATAAAAAGATTGGAACAGAATCTCAGAGGCCTCATTAGGGCCCTTTGGTGTCATAAGTTACATCAGAGCTGAGGAACCTAGGTATAATTTTAGGTTCTTATTTTGTTCGGTCCTCATTTTAATAATGCTACTAAAGTTGCTTTCGGTTGAGAAATAGTGCTAAAGCCCAGTGTATCAAGTTCTTATTAATGTCCACTCTTCTAAATGTCTCATTATCCTCTTTAAGATGATACATTTCAGGCTTTAAGTGTTGATGTTTGATGAACACGCAGCTGCAGAAGAACCCCTTATGGTTTACTCTGAAGCCATGCTGGTGTAAGAGCTTTGTGAGTGGTTGAATGAACCTTCTTTAACGTAATCTTGGTCAGTTAAAAGATTCATTCTCACACACCTCTTGTACAAAAGTGGTCCTTCTGTGGCAGTGGTTCCCAAACTGCATACAAAGCATCCCAAGGCGGTACGTCAGAGATCTGCTGCATACAAAAATTATTAAGGATTGAAATTTTCACCTGTAATTTGCATAAAATTATAGTGTTAAACCTGTTAGACCCTGTGTGTAAACCCACGTCAGTACTATAACTATTAGCACCAGTTTCAAAGAACCGTGTGGTTCTTACCTGGTTACCAAGTAATTCACAATAGTTTCTGCATTCGGATTAATAGCTGAAATATTACCCTGGGGTTCACAGTGATGCCATGTAGACCCCACTGTTCTCTACACTGCGCTCCTGTTGTTTAACTGGCAAGAAAAGACAGGTATGATGTGTGGAGCCTCTGTATGAGAGTGTGTGGAACACGTGTTCCAGTGAAATGATTTGTAGGTGGTGCTTAGACGTTATTGTATGATCACGGGTGGTACATGGTCTCGAACGTTTGAGAACCATGGTTCTATGGCTCCACTCAAAGAACCCTTTGTAGCATCTTCATTTTTAAGAGAGCATTGGTTGCACATAATGCAGCTGACAGATCCGTAATACTTTTGATTCTCTGTGGGCAAACAGAGCGAGCTGTGGTAAGTTCAGAACCTGACGCTTAACCACAGGCAGAGAAAAAGCACCTCTTCAAAGAAGCACACAAAATATGACCTAAAAATTAATGCAAGCAACAGTCACCACACTTGTTTCAATGAAAAGGGATAAAGGGAGTGTTTACTCACAGAATGCAATACAATAGGGTGAGGGGTCTTGTCCCGGGACTTTGATTGGCGCAGAGTCGTGTGCTTGCCTGGCCTAGGAACCAAATCCGAGTCTGCCAAAAGGAAGCTGACGTTGTTAACCAATCGCACTGCATTGCTGCATTCCTGTGTTGTTATGTCATGAAAATTATGCTACATGCACTATATGGACAAAAGTATTGGGACACCTGATCAGTAATTGTTTCTCCTGAAATCAAGTGTATGAAAATTTCTCTTAACTGTCCAGGGAAGGACTTTTACTAAATATCAGAGCATCACTGTGAGAATATGATTGCATTCTGTGAAAAGAACATTAGCGAGGTCAGTATGATTGGACGGTCATCACCCAACTTCATCCTCAATTTCCCATATCATCCCAATAATTATTGGATGGAGCTCCATTGTTGCAGAGGGCACAGTTCCGCTGCTCCACACCTCAATGCTGAGGAGATATGCGCCTCTAACCCACACCTCTAACCAATAGGTTCATGTTTATCTGCACCATGGAGTCCTATTCAATTGGCAATACTTCTACACGGACTGGGCGAGCTGTGTGTGCATTTGTATATCTGTGTCAGCAATGAATGCAACTTAAATTAGCTGAACGCATGCATCCAAACGGGCCATAACATTATGACTCTCCTTGTTTCTGCACACACTATCCATTTAATCAGCTCCTCTGACCATACAGGAGCACTTTGTAGTACAGGACACCACAGAGCAGCTATTATGTGGGTGGTGGTTCATGCTCAGCACTACAGTGACACTGACATGGTGGTGGTGTGTTAGTGTGTGTTACTCTGGTACAATCGGATCAGACACAACAGTGCTGCTGGAGTGTTTGAACACTGTGTCCACTCTCTGTCCACTCTATTAGACACTCCTACTTAGTGTCTCCACCTTGTAGATGTAAAGTCAGAGACAGAAGCTCATCTGTTTCTGCACAATTTGTGTTGGTCATCCTCTAGTCCTTCATCAGTGCTCACAGGACACTGTTGCCTGGATATTTATGGTTGGTGGACTGTTCAATTCAGCAGTGACACTGAGGGGTTTAAACACTCCAGCAGCACTGCTGTGTCTGATCCACTCATACCAGCATGACACAGCATGACCAGCTTGACCAGTGGTAAGAATGATCATCCACCCAAATAATAGCTCTGTGGTGGTCCTGATCATTGAAGATCAGGGTGAAAGGAGGAGAATAAAGTCTGCAGAGATACAGATGAACTACAGTCTGTAATTATAGAACTACAAAGTGCTCCTGTATGGACAGAGGGGCTGAAACAATGGACAGTGAATATAGAAACAAGTTTATATATAGAAAGTCTGTGTATATATATATAGTCCAGGGGGCATTCCAACCTTACGCTCAATGATAGGACAAAGCAGATAAGATACAGACTGTCTGATTTGAGAATGACACAAATGGTCACTTACATTTTTCAGACGCAGCAAAGATGGAACAGGAGGATGACAAACCTGGGAGTGGAAACGGCACGCACACAATTTGCGTGCATGGTCAGATCTGACCGTATGCAGCTTGAAGATGAATAAGAACTGATGTGTGCAAGACCTAAAATGATGTGCATTGCATAACGCCACGCCAGGTAGCGTAACTGGTGGACAGCATTGTCAGTATTTCATCTCTTATGAGCCTACCGTGCTTTACACACTGCTCACGCAAACTGAGACCAGTACACATACAACCATGCACGGACAGGCACATCAAAGCACATTAGTGGCTGAGTGGCTTTGTGTTAGTGAATCAGACATGTGTTTGGACTACGCAGGGAACTATCAGAGAGAATGAAACTCAAGGCTTAGTGGGGTGCACTCACATGTACATAGTGCAGAGACACACACAC
The DNA here is from genome assembly GCA_034509495.1 of Acestrorhynchus altus. NCBI lineage: Eukaryota > Metazoa > Chordata > Actinopteri > Characiformes > Acestrorhynchidae > Acestrorhynchus > Acestrorhynchus altus. The sequence goes on from CM067501.1 coordinate 48,831,682, forward strand.
ACACACACACACACACACACACACACACACACACACACACACACACACACACCACACACACACTAGTGCCTTTTACGGGTATATTTTCCAGAGCAGAAATAGCCCTGAAATGGTTCATAATCACTACAATTTCATGTCACCAACCTCCTCCAATCACAATGTCTTATTTTTCTTCAGTGTGCTCATCTAACCGCCTGTCAAATCAAAGCGAAAGGGCATTTTCTCCCCAATCTTACACTGAGAATGCTTTAACTGATGTGTGCTCGCAAAAACAGAAAAGGCACTACTTCAGAAGCTTGACTGGAAACACTTCATTCCAAAGTGAATGACAACCAAAACAGCACATGTTGACCTGCACCACCGTAAGTTGACCACTTATGACACAATCAACAGCCCTGAAGGGCGTCTGAAATTAGCGTCCTACTCGCATGTGAAGATCTAATCGCACAGCATCGCGTCTGTGTACTTGAATCCAGACGATGTGCTTCGTGTAACAGACCAGTGAACATGGAGGTATAATGTAGCGGAGGGTGCCCAACACATTATTAACGCTTATCAAACATATGTGCACATGTGCACGCATGCACAACCTTCACACACAAGCTAGTATCTGCATTGAACAGTCCACCAACCACAAATATTCAGCCGACAGCGTCCTGTGAGCACTGATGAAGGACTAGAGGACGACCAACACAAACTGGGCAGAAACAGATGAGCTTCTGTCTCTGACTTTACATCTACAAGGTGGAGACACTAGGTAGGAGTGTCTGATAGAGTGGACAGTGAGTGGACACAGTGTTTAAACACTCCAGCAGCACTGCTGTGTCTGATCCACTCACACCAGTGCATCACACACTAACACACCACCACCATGTCAGTGTCACTGCAGTGCTGAGAATGACCCAGCAGTGTGTGGGAGGGGCTGCTTGCTTTCTTTTTTTGCTCACACAGTGTTCAAATTTCAGAGTAAAAGTCCTGAGAAGGGACGCTAATACACACATAAATGACAAAGAATGATAAATGACATTGTGTTATTTTATCTGGACCGCTGTCAAGTATTTTCAAGAACGTAATGTAAAGTGTTATTAGTGCTTGCAAGTGAAGACAAATGTGTGTCACGTAGCATCCCCTGAAAATAACAATATCTGCTATGTGTGACTGTGTGAATAGTTTTCTAATGCTTTGAATATAATGATGAATTAAATTATATCAAACTGTGAAAAAATCCTGCAAAACTGGCCTAAAGTTTCCAAGTTTAAATGTTTGTTATGATCTGTGAACATCACATTGTCCAGGTTTTCCATCATCTTGGGACAGTTGGTACCCAGAACATACACACACACACACACACACACACACACACACACACACTCTCTCTCTCTCTCTCTCTCTCTCTCTCTCTCTCTCTGTCTGCGCATATACACACGCACACCCTCTGGCTCTAGAACTGATTACAGCACTGAATGCTCTGTCGACTGTAAGAATGTGAATATTCTGCCTTGGCTGCAGCAACACACACACACACACACACACACACACACACACACACACACACACACACACACACACACACACACACACACACAAACAAACACTACACAAGGTGGTAATTAAATCACATTTGCGTGGTGAGGAGAGGCAGAGGGGACTCGTTACGCTGCAAATTCACACACGCATGCTCCCTCGGGGTGGGCAAAAACCTCTCTAACACAGAGAGGATGGGGACCGCTCTCTTGTCTTGCTCATCAATTAAATACAATCACTGTGAGTGCAAGCAGAGCAATGTGAAAAGGCATGCACACAGACTCACATACACAGACAGGCCTTCTCTCTGCTGTGTGTGTGTGTGGGGGGAGGGGTTGGGGTGCAGCATTCAGGATGACATTAATGGAACCTGATAGTTGCCAAAATGGCAAAAAGTTCTGCAGGATTAAAATATCTTCAGGGACAATCAGTGATGCAACATAAACTTGAAAGACAAGATACCCTGGGTACCCCGTCCTTCTTTCTCCTACTTTTTCTCTCTTGGATTGTTGTCATATTTCCTCTCTTCCTTGTATGTTTAATTGCTTCTTAGATGTACATAAGTGTAGTTTCTGCTGAAAATGGGGTTTTATTTGTATGAGGAGAATGATTTATGCAGTGGTGCATGCTGGGGTTGTTTTTCTGATCAAGCTAATTGATTCTATAAGTATAGACTGGTTTTCAGAACATCCATTAGAACCCGGCATCCAGGAGTTACATGCCATTTTCGAGGCCTCTATGTGTGGAGTTTCCATGTTGTCCCTGTGTCTGCGTGGGTTTGTTCTGGGTACTCTTGTGAGTGAATGTATACAGATTGGCACTCTGCTTCTTGCCAGTGTGTGTTGGCTGGATGCTGAGTGTGATCTTAAAGAGTGCTTTGATGGTAAAACAACCTCGAGCATAAGAAAGGTATATAGGTGTTTGGTATCCTGGGCTCCCCCTACAGTTGGAAAGTGTAATTTACACTACTACTAAAGGACACTCTTTACACGTGTATTTCTGGACATGCTGATGGACAGTAAGTTGAACAGGTGGAGCGACCAGTGAAAGAAGCATGTGGACTGATTTTATACAAAAATGTGTCTCAAACACTGTCCTTCCCACTTTACTAGTTGCATAGTGCCGAGCCTGGAACAGCAACACAAGAGGTGATATATTGCGATAGTGTCCCTCTTCTCATAGAGGGATTTGCCCTACATTTTATTTTTTATAACAAAATTGATGATTATAATAACACTGGACATACATTCTATTTTAACAATACACGTCTCAATAGTCTGGACACTCTGTAATGTGAAATATAGCATGGTAATGATAACATGCAGTGATATAGCAGCCGTTTTTAACGAAATTCTGTCCACCAGCTCAGAAGTGTACTTTGTCATAGACAAAATGTGCCTAGAAAAGAGCAGAACAGCCGTTGTCTCCAAACACATGTATAATGGGGGCCAAAGGGCAGATGCTAAAGGTTCTATTATAATTATGTTTTGAGTTGAGGGGTTTTCTGTTCTATTCTAAGTACAGGGAAATGGCTGTCCACAGTAATTGACCATATGCTACAGATGTGGCCTGGATACGTGAAGTTAAAAAAATGCTGAAGTATTCTTTTACAATGATCTTCTCTGACCATACAGAGGTCAGGAATTTTCTCCATGTCCAAATGCACGCCTACACACACTTACAGATAAAGGCATATGATGTGTTTGGGCTGTCTTGTGAAGGGTGTGTGTGTGTGTGTGTGTGTAGAATTAGGCCTGAGGGGCATCTTCATTAAGCAGATGGCATATTTGGGCTGCCAACCTCAATTCCCTTTGGCATCTGCAGACTTGCTCTGAATGTGTGTGTGTGTGTGTGTGTGTGTGTGTGTGTGTGTGTGTGTGTGTGTGTGTGTGTGTGTGTGTGTGTGTGTGTGTAGCAGAGAGAAAGGACATAGTTTGTTCCCTGCTCAACCAAAATTACCTCCCGCTGCTCCCTCTTCTCACAATGACACTCTCCACTACTCTAACGGGGTGTCAGGGAATCAACTATCTCTCTGACCACAAGCCTGTTCTACACTGTTTCTCCATCTCTCCACAAAGCTATCTATCTCCATCATTCTCTCCAAATAAGATGTCACCTCCATCTCTCTCTCTCTCTCTCTCTCTCTCTCTCTCTCTCTCTCTCTCTCTCTCTCTCACTCACTTTTCCTCCTCTCACTCGATCACAGTGGGGATCTGTCTCCATTTTGTTCCACTTTGAGAAGTGCTTTCACTCTGTCTCTCACTGTGTGTGTGTGTGTGTGTGTGTGTGTGTGTGTGTGTGTGTGTGTGTGTGCGTGCTGTAATTCTTCTCCATATTGTAGCTAGATTTTATAACAATCAAAAGGCAGATTCCATTACTGTATTACTAACGCGGTATCACTGTGCTTGTACATGAAAATCCAATATTCATTTTTACAGGATTAACATTATGACCAATCCCTTGTTTCTACACTCTCTGTCCATTTCATCAGCTCATCTGATCATACAGGAGCACGTTGTAGTTCAATAATTACAGACTGTAGTTCGTCCGGTTCTGTTTTCAATGATCAGGACCCCACAGGACCAATACAGAGCAGCTATTGGTGGGTCTTTTTTAGCACTGCAGTGACACTGACATGGTGGTGGTGCATCGGAGTGTGTTCTGCCGGTATGAGTGGATCAGACACAGCAGTGCTGCTGGAGTGTTTAAACCCCTCATTGTGACTGTGTTCTCAGTCCAGCTACCAGAAATATGAGTGCTGTGGGCACTGATGAAGGACCAGAGGATGACCAACACAAACTGTGCAGAAACAAGGTGAAGCAACTAGGTAGGACTGTCTAAGAGAGTGGACAGTGAGTGGACACAGCGTTTAAACACTCCAGCAGCACCGCTGTGACTGAGTCACTCATATCAGCCCAACACACACTAGCACACCACCACCAAGCCCAGGTGACATTCGCTTCATGTAAATGACAGCATGTAAACCCAACCTGAGGTTTACCCAAAATCCCTACCACCCAAAATATAATTAAATAAATGGCTGTGTACACTGTACACTGGATACTGGTTTCCTCTCTTTTGTTGATGGGGGTCGAGAAAGATCAGTGTAAACACAGATTAGCACTGAGAAACATACCTTTTGTGTGGCCATCTGTCATCGGGCAGGAGGTATGGAGGGTGTGAAGTGATATGTGCATGAAAATTACACAAAAACCGCGACTGAATGTTCCATCTTGGTTCTAGGCCAGCGTTCATATGAGCTGGACTCAAGGCCAGAGGAAATGGCCGGGACAGGCATTCTGTCTGTCTCTCTCATCAACCCATCTGTCTTCCTTTGTGAGTGTGTGTGCGACAGAGGCGGTGTGCATTGTAGGCCGAGGCGGCCTCCGGACACTCGTGAGGTGGGTGTAGAAGTACATGCGTGCACACACACACACACACACACACACACACACACACACACACACACACCTGAGGCAGCCTGTAGACTGAAAACTTCTATTGTTACAGAGTGTTCTCTAACCTCCATCCCTCCTCACATCTGTCACTGTGCTGTTGACCTGCCTCTCAGCGCTGTAATTGAAAATGCACCATCCACAAAACCAGACCACTAGAAGCCATTTCCAGTTAGACACTGCAGGGCTTACAAAAAAGAGAACTTCAAACCCCTCAGAGATGTTTTTCCAGTGAAGAAACAGCAGAAAAGTACCAGGCTTGTGTAGTTCCTTTAGTAAGCCATGCAGCATCCATCGCTGTCTGGATGGACTTCCTGGGCATGTCTCCAAATGTATGTATCAAGCGAAGAGGAAACCCAGTGAGGCAGATTAACATCTCTGCCTTTTATTCATTTAACCCAAGGGGTTCATTCTGCCCTCTCTGTGATGATGACCAAGAAAGTTATAGTAATAACAGGTGAATAAATCCAGATATCATTTTCAGGTGATCGTAGGCTACTTCAGTGTTTTTCATTCAAAGAAATGACACAAATGTGTCCTCATTTGAGACGTAAATATTGACAGAATTTAAATATTTGTATGAATTTGAACCATGAACCATGTTTTGATCAAAAACTTACTTTACACTCAGAAAATGATCATCCAGAGTGTTTTTTTTAATGCAATCATTTAATAATTTGTAATGATTACGTTGAAAAGGATATTTATAATAAATTGTTCATCAATAAACTTGAAAGAACATGAATGTCTTTTACTTTATTCTGAAATTTGTCTCAGTGATGTCAGTGATCTCAGTGAGTCTGTATGCAGGTTGAGCATGTAGACGTGGACAGAGCAGTAAACATGCACTGGAAGCTGCTTTGGCATTAAACTGGGATTTAATTCAGTTGGAAATGAGTGAATTTTAGCTCTTTCTGAGCGGATACTTGCTGATAATTTGAATAAAAATGTGTGTAAAAATTAAGAATTGGCTTCATTAATCAATATTGTCCAAAGAATTTTCATAAATTAGTCATAACAAAACAAATTTTAAAACCACAGAATTGCTCGCAGTTATGTTTCTATAATTGTAAACAGAACACATCCCAAATAAGACAATTCAATCCTATTAAAGATGTAAAAAACAACAGATCTGATACTAGACATCATTTTTTTCCAGTATGGGTCCTGGTTGAAATACAATTATGTTGACATCTCATGTCTAAGAAAGAACAAACACAAACAAACCTCTTTCCAAATGCACGTTCTACTTTTAACCATCGTAAGACAAAGCTTACAGTAAAACCAGTGTGAAATTTCTCCCATCCGTGATTTGGCCTGCTTCTCCCATGATTACAGCCATGCAATGTGTGAAGAGAATCCCAGTGTGGATGAGTCAGAAGATTAGAGCTGAGGTCTGTCCCCTGTCAGATCCCATGCCTTTGAAGATAAAGAGGCCTTTAGTGGGCCTGTCTCCATGAAACATTCGCCGGGGCTCCTCCAGAGCTTTTAAACCGGCTGGCCAAATGAGCGGCTCAAGCTGCAAAAGCCACATGCATCTCAGTATCGTCTCCAGTGGAAACAGAAATGGTTCTTGAACAAAACGTGTAAGAATCCACAAGGTGACAGAAGATACTGCTTGTGTCAGTCTGGGTAATGGCTCGTTCAATTCACAGTGATTTGAATCCGCAGCCATCTGCAGATGGGAGTCCAACAGAGCATAATTGGCCTCACTGTCTCTGGTAGATTGGACCTCCTTCTTCTCCCACCATGTGCTGCTGGATTGACCGCAATATTATCCGGCAAGCTTGCTCAGCTGTCCACTGACTCTACTTTAGCAGCAGTTTGACAAGATGTAGGGACACTTCATGTGTCCTGGAGGAAGAATCAGCTAGCGTTCACCAACTGAAGCACTGATGACACTGTGTCATAGAATTTAACGGATTCATTCAAATTGCATTAACACCAAAAGGAAGCTACGTTCACACAGCAGTGCATGTTTACTGCTCTCTCCATGTGTGCTTGCTGAACCTGCATGCAGACTCTGACTGATCAATGAGAGGGGGCGGGGCTGATGACATCACAGAACAAGATATTGAGTTGGAGGACAATGGGAAGAAAGGGGCTGTTTGCTCATTTGGTGAGAAGGGATAATACTGATACATACATACATAATAAAAACAGCAAAGCACAGTCAGGTTGAGTTTTTATTTTATTTGGACTACTGTCAAATATTTCAAAGAACCTTATTAGTATTTATTATTATAAATATTGTCAATCAAATCATTACAAATCATTGCAAATAATGCATACTGTAGTTGTTCCATTTCAGATTTCTGAGCTGTAGTATGTTTTTTACACTTTATGTGCAAAAAATCAACAAACTGTAAATTTTGATCAAAATAAAATAACATTCGTACAAATATCTGTCTCCAATCAATTTATTCGTACAAATATCTGTCTCCAATTTATTTTTTTGCAAATAAAATACACAATATTGGCCTAGAACTCTAAAGGCTAAACCGTTCCCATTCCTAATAGTTTAATATCATTTTCACCATCATCACAGGAGCTATCAAGGAGTTCCACTAGTGGACAGCTAGGCTTATCATGGAGAATGCATTAGAGCTCACTGTAAAGAGCCCATTGTTCAGCTACAGCCACTCGTTTGTTTTTATCCTTGGTTTCTTTATATTCTTTAATGCTGCAGCTACGTCCTTCTGAAGCCATGGTATTTCATTTGAACTGAAACATCTCCCCAAATATTTATAGAGTCTGTCACATCTCACCATTGAAAACCTCACACACTCTTTTGGTCCATTGTCTTCTCCCCTCAGTGCTTTCACCATTTCTCACCAAAACCACTCCTAGAGGTTGGCTTTAATTTTCTCATCACTTAGAAAATGGGGTCATGATTTGAGTCACTTCTTTGGTTTGCGTTCTTGGTTTCTTTAAACCACGAGTTAAAAGGGTTTCCCAACCTGTGGGCTGGAGACCACCGATGGGCTGTGAAGCATTCTCTAGTGGTCTGCACAGACAGTAGTCTATAGCGTGGCAGAAATGACACATTAAGTTATAAATCTCCATGAAACCGTTATGCTTTGTAGTTCTAAAAAGGTGGACCATGAGGTGGAAAAGGTTACTGTGACACTGCAGCCATATTTGACCATCAAACTCTATAACTCCTCCCTTAATGGGTGACCACTACGAACCACTGTTTAATTTATTTATTTGTGCAAAAACTCTGGGGTGCAATTGCACAACACGTTTCATGTTTATTTATTATCATAGCCACTTTTGTATTTCTCTGTTTGTTCTTAAATAAACATGTGTTCCTGCTTTCTGATTATTTATAGTTAGAACCCAAACAGCTGGTTTTGTAAACGAGTGCTCAAAATGTGTTGACTTGAACCAATTGTCCCATTTAGGCTGAAGAATATTATTACAGTGTATCAGAGGACAAATTTAGAATCCAGTGTCTTAAAACGCCAAGCAGCACTTTAGATTTTAATATCCAGATAAATTTACCCAGTGGACAGTCGTCTGTGAGGGTCCCATATATGGAGCAGAGACGGAGCTGAATGGACAGTGTTTTTATTTGATTAGATGTCTGGAACGTGTAGATAATGGTTCTTTATTACAGTGCAGGAGCAGAATCATAATCCTAAACTCGGAAGTTCTTTTCCCTGGTCATGCTGGATTGTGGGGATTTTGTGGGTAATGGGAAGGGAAGGGATTGGGAGGAAGTGCAGCAGGGAAGAGCAAGCAACTGTGATGTTTCTTGAATGCTCTCTCTCTCTCTCTCTCTCTCTCTCTCTCTCTCTCTCTCTCTCTCCTTCTCTCTCTGCATGAGTGCATGCTGCTGCCACACTAAATCAGTTAGAGCATAATTACACCGCCACCATCAAGCACCTTTATTCACACTAATTGCATTCTGTAATCACCATATGCGAGGCTAAATTTGGCCTCCAGACATTCAAAACCCACGGCATAAATGCATTCGACTTGAATTTCATGCCACCCCACGGAACCATTTCCTGCCTCTGCACTCCCCTGTTGCTTTTTTCAATTATTCATAGAAAGTCTTTTGTTGATTTTGTTTTTCTCCCCCCCTCTCTCTCTTTTATGTAATATTGTCATCAGCGCTACAGCAGCCCACCCACAGGGTCACTGAAAACAAAAGGAGTGAAAAGCAGATTCTGTAAATTGAATGATGTAATGAAGTTAATTCCCCCCACCCCCAGCCCACCAACACCGTAATGAGTTTTTGATAAGTAATGTTTTAATTTCAGAGTCATCTTGGAGCTCTGAGCTCTAGGCTGAGCTCCACTGTAATGCAGCTGAAGGAGCTAAATGCCAGGCGGAGCCGCTTACCTCCTCTCCTGACACTTTCATAATTAGTTTTTTTTTTTTTTTTTTTTTACCGCATTCGGATTGGGGGCACTTTCCCCAACGTGGCAGTGCCATCTGTCGAGATGCCAAGCATTTCAGTCCTCCCATTCCAGGCTAAAGGCCTCGCAGAGGACAGTCACAATGCCAGCCGCCTGCCCCTGTGCACTCAGCTATCTGTTTTAGATAAAGGAGAACAAAGCCAGACACAGAGCGAGCACTGCAATCAGCACTCAGTCTGCAGGCTCTGCTGGGTGTCATTATGAGAAAATCAAAGTGTGTGTGTGTGTGTGTGTGTGTGTGTGTGTGTGTGTGTGTGTGTGTGTGTGTGTGTGTGTGTGTGTGTGTGTGTTTTAGCCGTAATTGGGGAAGTTAGAGGAACCTTGGAAGCTACATGTCATATCTGGAAACATTAGATTAGATAGATGGACGGACAGACAGACAAGTAGGCAGACAGAGAGAGAGAGAGAGAGAGAGAGAGAGAGATAGATAGATAGATAGATAGATAGATAGATAGATAGATAGATAGATAGATAGACATACAGACGACAGCTGGATAGATAGATAGATAGATAGATAGATAGATAGATAGATAGATAGATAGATAGATAGGATAGATAGATAGATAGATAGATAGATAGATAGATAGATAGATAGATAGATAGATAGATAGATAGATAGATAGATAGATAGATAGACACAGACAGACAGCTGGGTGGATGGGACAGACAGACAGACAGACAGACAGATAGATAGATAGATAGATAGATAGATAGATAGATAGATAGATAGATAGATAGGATAGATAGACATACAGAGGGACAGCTGATGGATGGATGGATAGATAGATAGATAGATAGATAGATAGATAGATAGATAGATAGATAGATACAGATAGATAGATAGATAGATAGATGATAGATAGATAGACATACAGAGGACAGTTGGATGGATGGATGGATGGATAGATAGATAGATAGATAGATAGATAGATAGATAGATAGATAGATAGATAGATAGATAGACATACAGAGGGACAGCTGGATGGATGGATAGATAGATAGATAGATAGATAGATAGATAGATAGATAGATAGATAGATAGATAGATAGATAGATAGATAGATAGATAGATTGACATATTGTGCGGCACAGTGATGAGGTTAGAGGATACGTTATCATCTGCATCAGCCGCTTTATGAAGTAAAAGAAAGCTAATAATAAAATGTGGAACAGCTCCCCGATGCACCGGCTGCTTGAAAAGTAGAGTGGGAGACGAGAGGCTATTTACACACAGTGACAGCAGCCAGCACCAGTGAGGCTCGGCGTTAACTTATCTCATGAAATTAACATTTACCGAGCTTTGACAAACAACATGACATATTTGTAGAGAAAGGCTTTGAGTGAGTTGTTTCCTAAAGATAGAGCTTCCAGCTAGTTGAACTACAGTTTAAGCAGCCTTCACTGAAGCTCCACCTCAACACTACATGTCAAATAAATTTGATCTGGCTGCCCTGTGGCACGTACATTCCAACATATAAGAGTCCAAAGCGCATCCTGTCACAACACTGCTAGTGCTGAGAAAATGACACATAGTTTAAATGCATCCAGTGACTTTCAGAGTATGTTTCTACTCAGTCACACACGCCAGACATTGTTATTTTCAGGAGGCTACCAAATGTGTCCTTATTTGAGATGTAAAATTAACAGAATTTGAATGTTTATATGAATTTGTTAACAACTTATTTTGTGTTTTCATGCTTAGAAGGAATAGATTCATCCAGAGTGTTTTTGAGCTGAAAATATAATAATACTGATGAGTTCACTTTAATGATTATTTTGACAGGAATATTGGGCTCCTGGGCTGATATTTGATCATTTAAGAAATTCCAGGTCTTGCTTCTTGCCATCAGCAGCCGGAGTCTGAGAGAGCAAAATTGGCCATCCTCTCTCTGGGTGGGCAGATGGCGCTCTTTCCCCTCATCACATCCAGTGTGATGCTTAGACACCTGTTAGACATTAGAGCAGAGCTGGGGACCCCGTGCTTTCCGAGCAAACTGGCACCCCAGCAGTGATGTAATGGTGGCAGTTTGCAAAGAGTGGTTGGCTTCACGTGTATCCAAGGTGGCATGTGCTTGCCTTCACCCACCTAGTGTTGGGAGCATTGTATGTGACAGGAGGAGAGAATGATTTTCATTCTCATGTGACCTAAAGCTCTCATTGGATAGTACAACATACCTATGGTTTGATATGATACCTATGTTACTAGGTATAAGGAAAGGTGCTGTCCATAACAATCAACACCACAACATCAAACTGGGGGGGTTTCAATGTACACACTACTTACCATGAGATGTTTGTGTGTTTATTTGAGTGTAACCCTAATCCACTCCCATGCTCCTGTGCCCATTAACCGAGGGATAAAATGATTGTTCAACTTGATTACAGCCCAAAAACTATCCCTGTCTGACAAGCAGTTAGAAAGAAGGCCACTCGATGTGTTCTGCGTTTGCACGCAAATACAGCCTAGTTCAAGTAATACCCATATGTTAATGGATTCCTTCTATTTGCATATGGTAATAAGCAGAGTGATTAAAAAATGAAATGAGGTCTAAGCACTCCCTGGCTAATAAACAGAGCTTCAGAAACGGGCCTGTGCAACGAGGAGATTGGATAGGCTGTCCCTGGTGTCAGTACGTTATGCATGTATGTGCAAGTTTTGGTACATTTACACAATAATCAAGTATGCAAAACAATTCTGCCTGCACATTTGAATGCATTCAGTCAGAAATAGAGCCTGTGCTTTAAAAAGCACCAGGGAGGCAGAGCATATCATTCTGCAGTGCAGCTCTGATGATGCTGCAGTTTGCTCGTAATGAGTAGCCGCGACTCCTGCCACTGACTCACACTCAACACCCTACAGAAGCCAAACTCCCCACGAAACACATAGAAATCAAATGAACCAGAAATCCTTCAGTAGAAATTCAACAAAAATCAGGCCCCTGAGGTTTGAAATGACGTCACACTAAACAGAGTCAAATGAGAAGAGCCTCCACGTGGAGAATACACTCCAGTGTGAACAATAAGAATAGATTTGCTTCTAGACCTTGACTTTTAAAGGCCTCACGACGCAGGCTTAACAGACATTCACACAGACACATTCCCGGAGCATGTTCCGCTTCTTCTTCTTCTTTTTTTTTTTTTTTTTTCATTGATCTCAAGGCGAAAAAAAGAAACAATTCCATTACGTTTCATTCCACTGAAAAGGCTGTTCTCTGTCTTCATAAGAACCAACTAAGTAAGAAAATACGCTCCCGTCCCCTGTGCCAGCATTTGAGGCATACGCTGAATAACCCAGAATGATTTGAGAGATGAAATGCAAGAATTCCTTGACCTTAAATTTGACCTGTTTTTACGGCTCCTCAGGCAAACAAGGAAGAACATTGCTCTTTCTGAAGGAGAAGTACACGCAGAGTGACATAAGAGAGCCTGACGTGTGGCCGAGGACAGACAGCAAGCCATCAAGGACAAACTACAGATACTGCAGCTTAATGAAAAAAAAATCATCACAGCACTGCAGACAAATTCTGAGGAAATATTGAAGGCAGGCTGAAAGGAGGAGGAATTCCACATCATCTGTCCCTATTCGCCACAAACACCCTGGAGTCGACAGGCAATAAGAACTTAGTTATGTGGTAATGCAGTCTTAGGTGGTTATGTATAAATACTAACATATAAATACTGTACTCATCATGGATCAATGATATGAACCTCTGCATTCAGTGTCTGGTGTGACCCCTTTGTGATTCTGGTATAAAAATATATATTTTTAAGAAACAAAAAAAAAAGAAGAAATAGCTGTTAATTAGTTCTACACATTGGCTTGGAGGGATTCTTGTCCATTCCTCCGTACAAAACAGCTTCAACTCCAGCTTCAACTCATTTCTTCCAAATGAGCTGCTTGCTTCAGGTCCTTCCACAACATTTTTTTATTGAAATGAGGTCAGAACTTTATTCATCTTTAACCGTGTTTTGTTAGAATGTCTTATGTGCTTAGGGTCATTGTCTTTCTGCATGACCCATGTTCACTTAAGATTCAGCTCATGAACAGGTGTCCTGATATTTTCCTTTAAAATTTGCCGATATAATTCATTATTCCGTCAATGCAGCAAAACCACTACTGTGTTTCACAGATGGGACAAAGATTTTATGCTGGAAAGCATAAAAGCAAGAGTGCAAAAGAGTGTTTTCCTTTCTCCAAACATAGCACTTCTCATTTAAATCAAAAAGGCATAGCTTAGTCGCCTCTGACCACAAAACATTGCTCCAGTTGTCTTATGGCTTGTCCATGTGATCTTTTGCAAACTGCAGATGGGCAGCAATGTCTTTTTGGTGAGCATCAGCTTTCTCCTTGAATCCCTGCCATGCACACTATTGTTGTTCTGTGTTCTCATGATGGTGGACATTAAAAGTAACATTAGGACTTTAGAAAATACCTTGGGTACCAAGGGCTATTACACACCTTGCTCTTGGTGTTGGAGCACTGCTCAGGAGGATAATAATGTCCTCTATTCGTAGATAATCTGTCTGTGGATTGGTGAGTCCAAACTCCATGAGATGGCTTTTCCAGCCTGATGAGCATCAACAGCTCTTCTTCTGAGCTCCTCAGAAATCTCCTTTGTTAACACAAGTTAACCCTTGTGTTGTGAAGGTCAGGCTTAAATAAAACATGGTAAATGAAACAGGGTACCCACTTACACCTAAATGTCATCCAGTTGATTGAAAACACCTCTAATTTCTTGGATATCCAAATCATTCTCTTCCTTTTTGAAATACTGGATCAATAAATAAATGAGCAAGTAATATTTTTTTTGTCTCATTTGTTTGATTTTGATCCTGCTTATCTACTTTTAGGACTTCTGATGAAGTTTTAGTTTATATTTTAAAATATTGAGAATTTTATAGGGCTTGCAAAGTTTCAAGCATCACTGTATATCCTTAATGTAAGCAACTGAATATGATTCATCTGAAAATCTATTATCCACGAAGAGGTTTGATGGGTTTAACTTTTAGCTGTTTAACAATGACATCAGGCTACTTTACCACAGCTGTAAAAACTACTGTCCCACTCATTCATTCAGTAAATCGAATAAAACGATGCTCCCACCCCCACGTTTAACTGTTAGCATACTGTGGAATGTGGTGTTTAATTCACACAAAATGTACTGGGACCCCTGTGTCCCCCAAAAGCTTAGACTTTTCACTCAGTCCAGAACAATAGCTTGGGCACATCATGGCGTTTGTTTATTTTTTATTTCTTTCAGCAACAGTAAAATTAACCATCTTCTCTTGATTTACAGTGGATCTCTCCCTGTAATGTTCCATTCTAATACTGACCATGGTCAAGAATACTGGCTTCATCAGCCTGCAGTTGCTTAGATGTTTATATGGGTTGGTTGCGACTTCCTGGCCAAGACATCAGTGTACTCATAAGCAAAGTGTGGTAGGATGGATACTTTTTGCATCATTGACCACTGATCCATGTTTCCTCTATTAGGAGATAATTGCTCCATCGTCCATTTATGTTGTACTATTAAGAATAACTACAGCTGTTATCATTTATTATTGGTGCATTTTGTTTACAAATGCGATGCCTCTTTTGAGGTTGTGGTTTACTGTTCATTTGCCTAAAATCCCACAACCTGAAATGATTCCACAGACTCCTGGGCCTTTTTTCATTTCACAAGCTCTGCACTGCTTCTGTGCCAGAGTACTGAAGGTTTCTCAGTGATCACAACACGTTCTGCAAGAGGAACATTGTAAAGCAAGTTCTTCAGTAAAGGACGTGCATGTTGGTGAAGATGGATAGTCATCTCTGTCCATACACTCAGAGTGTCACGATGCCATATGTGTCAGCTCAGGTCACAGGGTCTCTACGGAACTGACTGGCATACCCTTTGTGGCTAGAACAGAGTGCTACACCCTCTGTTTGACCATCTGCGGACACAGTGGGACTGGTACTGCCCGAGACTCCAAACACACACTTATCCAGCCAGACAGGGGGGCTGTGTTCATCTCAGGCACGCCATGGGGCCCAGGTGGACTCATCAACCTCCCACCAACACATCTGAGAGTAAAAGAGAGAGAGAGAGAGAGAGAGAGAGAGAGAGAGAGAGAGAGAATATGTGAAAATGGAATGGAGCAGTCTGTGCTGTCAGGCAGATCAGTGCTTCTTTGCTATGCAATTTTGCTAGGGGGGCTTGGGGCTTGGGTTGACCCCTTGGTTGTACTGCCATATTCAGTTTGCTTTCTATACACTGATCAGCCATAAAATTATAACCACCCCCTTCTATCTACACTCACTGTCCATTTTATCAGCTCCTCTGACCACACAGCAGCACTTTGTGGTTCTATAATTCCAGACTGTATTTCATCAGTTTCTCTGCAGACTTTATTCTCCTCCTTTCACCTTGCTCTTCAATGATCAGGACCCCACAGGACCACCACAGAGCAGCTATTATGTGAGTGGTGGGTCATTCCCAGCACTGCAGTGACACTGACATTGTGGTGGTGTATGTTTGTGTGTGTTTGTGTGTGTGTGTGTGTGTGTGTGTGTGTGTGTGTGTGTGTGTGTGCTGGTATGAGTGAATCAGAAACAGCAGTGCTGCTGGAGTGTTTCAACCCAGTGGGGAGCCTCCTGTGAGCACTGCTGAAGGACTAGAGCTTTGATTCAGGTGCTCAGGAAGAGCGGCCTCTGAAATGAACAGACGAGGTCATCTTTAGATAGGTAACGTCCAGTTATATTTTAGGAGTGTTGCAATCAAAAGGTGAACCAGCACACTGACACACGGCTACAATGAAAATAAGACCTTTATTCATCTTGGCATTTTGGCCGATAGGTCAACACAGACTTGTTTATATACACACACACACTTGTGCATGCACACACACACACACACATGCACACACACACTCTTTCGTTCACACACAAAAAAAAACCCTATTCCAGGAATGTTGTGTGGTCACAGATATTATCTGACTGAAACGTGCTGCCAAGTTCAAGCACTCTTTGATTACAGGACTTCTCCTATTTCCTTTTCGTCCCTCAGCCTCACCATTTCCTCCATGTCTAGGTCTATAACCATAACTTGACCCTTGAGGCTACCAGTACCACATGTGCCATTGCCAAATGTAAAGCCTTTGGTACCCTACACAACTTTCAATGTCATAGCAGATAATGAACAGACTCCTCCACGCTTCCACACTGAGTTGGGCTCAAAATAAACATGGAAGTACAACAGCCTACTGTGGTCATTGTTTGTGTGGCTATTTGTTTATGTAAGAAAAATGTTTTAAGGTTGTTGGTTGGAAGTAACCAGTTCATATTGGAGGCTACCCTTCGTATGAAGATGTTGGCTGCGTGAACTAATTTTAGTTCCACCTTAAATGGCTGACTAGAGTCTATTAAAGGAATTTTAATTATGCTTACTTCTGAGCAACTGGACAATGACTTGGGCGACCCATAGATCCATAGATCCTTCATAACCAGACCATTTAGAATGTAGCCCCATGTTATTACACTATTCACTACTGTGAATGTCAACAGCCAGATGAAAACAGCTGAAAACAACAACATCTGGCATGTGTGACTGTCTCCTATAAATACTTATGACTGATGATGATGATGACCGATGATTACTGATGATCTGGCCAATAAAAAGACGTCAAACTGTGAACACATACCTCAAAATTGGCCTCAGGTTCTAAAGGTTAATGTGATAATGACTGCTCTCAATCTCTGCACCAGAGTCTGATGATTCTCAAGATATGTCCTATTGTGTTGGTGCTCAACCAATCAGATCAGGTCTTTCCAGACTCTACTCTAACTCTCTAAGTTTGTAGACAGCCAGTCATCCAGTGGTTCCTCTGAAATCAAGGGTAATTAGGTTTATTCCACATTTGCTGCAGTAACAGGCTACTCTACTGGGAAGGTGTCACATAGGTTTTTCAAATATTGCTGTGAGTGTTTGATTGCACCCAGCTGGACACTTTCAGATACATAGTGTGGTTGAAATTATGAAGTGTTGGTTCAAATTTTTATAAAGAGCTGTGATGTACTGGTGCCATGCCCAGAGGGTATTCCTGTCTTTTGCCAAATCTTCCAGGTAGGCTGCGGACAGACTTCATCCCTGACCAGAAAGAAACAGACAAGAAGATGGATGGCTGGATGGATGGATGGATGGATGGAGGGACAGACGGTCAGACCATCACACACATTCTATGAAGATCAGGTGTTCTGAACATCAGGAATGATATACTGTTCTCTGGGTTAGAACAGTGAACAAACAAAGTATGATCGTTTTGAGCAAGTCCTGGCATTGTGACGAATCTGGGTTTTGGTTCACATTGACAAGAACCTTGTAAAAATTCTTTGTTAACCCTTGTGCCACAACTATGTAGGCAGATGAGGATCCATGCAGTCCATAAATCCACCTCTTTCTCTATATCACAACAGACAGTGTTCCTGGCTCAGTTGCAGTTGTGCCATTTGGCCTAATATTAGTCAGGTCATGCCACAGTTGAAAGGGGTTTATGACATAATGGTTCTATTGCTGGGAATGGATTTCCCCCACAAACGATCAGCATTTATTGTTTTAGATGGAAGCCCACCGCTGTGCACTGAAGGGACTGCTGGAGAGCAAACCAGTCCGACATTTCTTTGGAAGCTTTAAAATCACCCTGACTCACAGTAACCAGTTAAGTAGGTCTTATCTTATATACAAAACACAAAATACACACCCAAAGAAACAAACACACAAAGACACCCACACACCCACGCATACGTGTACACACACATGTTCTGGCTCACTCATCACACTTTCCACAGCCCGCGAGTGTAACCCAATACTGGAAGTTGCTTCCTATGTCCACAGCGCTGCACTCTCGTCAAATGTCATATGTGAAGTGTCCTCCAGTCTGGGACAATGAAAGGCATTGAGTTTCCACAGGGGACTTAGCAACATCCAAACTTAGCCCAGACACATGCAGCAGGGTTGTTGGAGACTGTGTGTAAGAGAAGAGTAGTGTGTGTGTGTGTGTGTGGTTTCTGCTATGTAAATGTGGAACCGTGAGGAGTTCCCCTGCTGCCTCTCTTCTTCACCTTCAAAGGGTGAAAAAAGGAATTTGACAAGAGCCCCAATAAGATCTCCCGTTTTTCCCCTTTTAGGCCTTCAGAGGTCGGAATGTTCCAAGGCTTGGTGTCATCCCGAGCTCAGATGTTTGAAGTAGTCTCATGACATAGCCAAGGTAATGTAATAAAAGTAATAAAAATGATTTTATATATATTTAGAATAAAAACAAATGAATTATCAGCGTATTTCAGCAATGACCAGTTACATTTCAAATACAGATACTATTTTTACGGTTGCAATTTTAAATTATTTATGTAACAATTATTTAATTATTTAATGAGCTCTACTAAAGCATAAATAGACTGAAAAATCACTGTTCTGATCAGTTATTTATCTGTACTAAAGCATGAGTAGACCATAAAATCTCTATATAAAGCATACACTCACACACACACACAAACACACACACACACATATACATATATATATATATATATATATATATATATATAGTTTTGTTTTTATAGTGATAGTATTTAATGATATTTATATTATATTAAATTATACAGTGATATGATTACAGGCAGTAACTGTTCATATCATTTTAAATTAATTTCTGTTTATTGTATATTTTCTTGACTAGGCTTGTCTCATTTAAACCAGGAAAGTGGGTTTTTCATGGTGAGCTATCTTTACTTTGTGGCCAAGGAACCCACAAAGTTCAGGTTTTGTGTTCATGATTCTACAGTGGTTCTACCCATGCTTCCAACCACGGTGGCTCTGATGTTATCACAGTAATTTGCCACTGGCTATTCTGTAATGATGGAAGGGTGTGTGTTTCTTCTTTCTTCGTTGTTATCATCCGGATATCCTCCATTCTTCACGAGAAGCAAATAAGAAGACTCTAAGTCGAAACACTTGGAAATGATGGAATGATGGAAACTTTCAAAGGAAAAGGAAGCATGCAAATTAAATATGAGTTATGAAAATAGATTTGGGGACCAGATGTGTATCAGGATTTTATCCCGATAGGGATTATTATGCAAATAAAAATGCAGGTTAGACACACACACACACACACACACACACACACACACACACACACACACACACACACACACACACACACACACAGAGACACCTCTGACTTCAGACTATGTTAGATAACCCCATGCCTGAGCATTCTTTGACCTCAGGCAATCTTTGACCCAAACAGAGAGTCCAGAATGCGGGACATGCAACCCTGGCATTTAACACCCGGTGACTTTAACATCTGGCCAAAATAACCAGGAAGCTTATGGCAGAGACGTGCCTCTAAACGCTCTCCATCTATTCATCAATCAGCCTAAATTTCTGCTGTACTGAGCTTTGTGGAAAACACATTCAGACGTAACTGTGAGTAGGGATCCCATCATAAACTGGTGAGAAATGTAAGCTACATGAAGTATCCAGGCAGACTTGAACCCCTGAACCATCAGACTGTTCCTGGTGGTCCACATTTGTAGTCATCTTACAAAACGTCATCAGATGACTCCTGACACCCCAAGCAACATCCTCCTCCACTGTACACTTCAATTATATATCAAAGAACTATGCAGTAAAACGCCACACTGACTAACACTGAACGAAACGACTGGAGATGAGCTCGTATGATCTCATTTGCATATTGCTAACTGACACACATTGACATTCATAACATGGGTGAAGGTGAAGCCTGTTCTTAAACCATTTATAGTACCGGTCAAAAGTTTCAGGACATCCGATATGGGTTCTGAAACATTAGACTGGTACATATATTATGCAGCCGCATGCTGTTAATCAAGAGATCACACTGTGAATTTCTCCACTGCAGGACTAATAAAGGATTATCTTATCACAGTACGATGGCAACCATGTCAGTGTGACTGCGGTGCTGAGAACGACCCACCACCCACATAATACCTGCTCTGTGGTGGTCCTGTGAGGATCAGGGTGAAAGAAGGCTAACAAGGTATGCAGAGAAGCAAATGGACTACAGTCTAATTACAGAACTAGGATCATCATTGTGTCATAAATTATCGGTGAGTAACCGATAACCGATAACAGTTCACTGCTCGGTGCGCGTGTACAGGCTGATCAGTGAGAGGGGCGGAGCTAATGTCACTCACCGAGACACTGAGTTATAGAGATAAATGAGAAGGGAGGGGATGTTTGCTTTCTCTTTCTTTGCTCACAAACTGTGTTTCAGAATAAAAAATCCTGAGATATGATAATAATACTGATACAGACATAATAATAAAAAAATAAAAGATACTGTTATGTTTATTTGGACCAGTGTCAAGTATTATGATGAACCTATTATT